>JAFBJQ010000099.1:18102-297775 GCA_016785345.1 Trinectes maculatus
CTGCAAACATGGATGAATCGGTGTTGGCACAAAATATTGGAAGAGCCGTACTGGCGGCGATTCAAAACCTTTCAACTGCGACGGCAACAGCGACAGCAACCGCCACAGGGCTACCACAGGCCACCTCGGTAAGTATGTTTTTCAAATCACGTAGCATTGGATTCTTGGCTAAGCTAACTTAACTAAACTAGCTAACGCTAGCCAGTAGAGATTTGCTACTAGCACCAATGCACAGAGCTGCCAAGCCTCACGCTTACACTCAGGACGTGAAACAAAACTGAAATGCGCCGGTTATAAATGAAAAGAGGAAATGACAGAATACAGGAAATGTTCAGGACACTCAGGACGTGAATGAGGGAGGATCGGATGCTGGCTCGCCTAGCGATGAGGAAACTGTCCCTGTAAGCTGCACATCTGTCAGCTGCACACCTGTAAGCAGGTGTGCTCCGTGCTGACATTTCTCAAACTTTATTTTGTAGGCTAACGACAGACTAGATCCTGATTGTGTTGGATATAAAGCGGCATATAGTCACCCTTACTGATTATTAATTTATAACGGAGCCTAACCTACGAAATCTCTGGCCTGCTGTCCAGTCCGGTAATAACGGGTCTCTGTGGGTGACGTGAGCTGCAGGTAGTGGGAGTGTCTGTTGTGAGTTTAGGGGGCACGTCACCCAGAGCTGTAGTGTAATGTTTTCGTATTGGTTACAATCATGGTGGCATATTTTACACAACACTAACATGTGACAAGATAACAACGTCTTTGGTATTTTCTTTATATTTTAAAACTCCTCAGAGCAACAGCTCCAGCGCTACCATACCTTTACCAGCAACAGACTTTGCTCCAGTGACCTGTCTGTCAGTAAGTACTAATTAATATTCATGTTCATATGTGTTTGATTTACTTCTCATTTACCTCTCATTTTTTGATTGTCCATTTTATTTAATGAAACATTCCTTAAATAAACGTACAGTACAATCTATAATTCTCTTTAGTCAGAAAGATAATGAGTGGATGTTAATGTTCATCTGTGATAATGTCTATAATTCTCTCTTGGATAACCCTTGTTTGTTATAGAAGCATGCCAAATGTCATATTCTTTGCTGTGTTCTAGAATGACTACCAAGGAAGACATCATATTTCCAAAGAGGAGCTTGAACATGTCCTTTCACTGAAAACCACCTTTACAGAAGCGGCATCTATTCTTTCAATCTCGAGGCCAACTTTCTACAAGTTACTGCAAGACTATAATATCCCAACGTCAAAATTTAAAAGCATCAGTGATCAAGAGTTGGATCTTGAAGTGTCACAAATAAAAACTGAACACCCAAATGTTGGAGAAGTGATGCTTATGGGGCATCTCCGCTCCAAAAACATTGTGGTTCAAAGACAACGTGTAAGAGATTCATTGCGAAGGATGGACCCAATTGGTGTCCTAACCAGGAGAAGAACAGCAATAGTTCGGCGAGTATACTCTGTCCCACATCCAAATTTCATATGGCATGTAGACGGAAATCATAATTCACACCAGTTTTTTAAACATAGTTTGTAGCTAAATGTGGCAAAATGTTGCTGTTATTTTCAGCATGAGCCGCTTTACAAACGGCACCCCATAGTTTACTGTGGTGAATTGCCTTTTGTCCCTCTTGTCCCTCTTGACACACCGTAGGGGTTGAGATCACGAGTGTAATGAGCATTTCCTTTAGATTTCTGATATCAACCGTGTAGACCCTGTGTTGTGAATAAACCTACGGTATTGCCACGATCCCGAATGCATCTGCGTTCGTGTGCATCTCCTTACCGGCTGCCGCTGCACCCCCCGCCAGCCGGCCATTTCACATAAGTAAACACAAGGCAGAGTAGCCTAGCTGTGCTGTGGAGGGCCGGCAGGCGCGCTGAGAGACAGAGAGAGCGCTCACCAACTAGTTCCCGTGCGAAGTCTGTACGTATTTACGGGGCAAACCGCTTAAGCCGAAACAAGAAAGTTCACGTGAGATGTGTCGTAACCACGAAAACAATGTATCTTGCGACCGTCGTAACTCGAGGACCCCCTGTATTAGACATTGGATTGGATTAGGCTTTTCCCGATCCTTTAAATCAGGATTTGATTAAAGAAATTAAAATTAAAATTAAAACATTAAAGAATAGGAAAAAAAGTATGATGGATATATGACATTAAACACCTGCTTAATGAAAGAAAGAAAGTTGGGAATTGGAGAATAGTGTGTTTACATTCATGATGCAGCTAAAAAGATTATCCCTGTACTCACAGTATTTAGATAAACGTTGTCTCCAGTGTCATGGGATCCTTTGTATAATGGGCTGTGATGTCCTGTCACACGCTCCCAGGTACCATGAAAATCATATGTCATCACATTAATAAAATCCAGGTACCTGATAAAAAGCAAGGGAGATCATGTTCACCAAGACATGACGACAGCTAAGGTCACTAAGGTGCTGTAGAGAGTAACGTTTTGTTGTACTTTGCTATCTTTGCAATTTCATAACCAGCATCAATGGTTCCTTTCCCAGCAGCCACTGCAGCAGATATAATCAACCTGGGTTGGCCGGTTGCTGTACTTTCAGCCTCATAGGCCTCTAGGAGTTCCTGCACAACAGACAACAGACCTCAATGTCTCTGTTGAACATAGGTTCAATGTTGGAACAGGGACTTTCTGACCTTGCATAAGACGGTGAATCGTTGCTTGTCCTCCAGAGGGCTTCCTCTGGCAGCGGGATATTCCCAGTCTAGGTCTAATCCATCAAAATCATATTTTCTCAGCAGTCTGATAGATGACTGGATAAATGTGTTTCTGTTAGCTTGTGTTGACACCATTGTAGTAAATCTGGGGTGCATTTTGGAGACAGAATTGTGCTCTTAAGAGGACATAATGTAGAACATTGACCACCATGGATTGTTTTGTGATAAATATCTCACTTTTGCGTTCCAAAGTTCCAACCTCCAACTGCCAGAAGTGTTTTAAGATTGGGATTCCTGTGGGAATATACCATGTATTCATTTAGCAAAAATAATTATTTCTCATAGGATTTTACAAGAGATAATGTCTGAACACTTTGGACTGACCTTCGTTTGAGACCATTAAAGGATTTATAGAGGTTCTCATCATTCCATTCTACAGTGACCAACTCATTTGCCACATTAATACCAGAAAAGGCATAAATCAGGTGGGTACACAGATGTGGATCAATATTTGATGGCATAAACTTCCCATTGCCAGGTCTGTATTGAGACCAGTTGGTGAAATAACACACCAGCCTGGAAGATGAGACTTAAAGTGGGAAAAAGAAATTGTTTTCAGGATTCTCTCAAGAGAAAATGATGATTATATAATTGAACAACTTACAAAAGAGACTGTTCAGTGTTACAAAATGATACTGTGTATCTTATGAACTTACCCAAACTGCCAAGGAAAAGACAGAGACCTTTCAAAGTTGCAGATTTGGTCAGTTAATCATTTGTTTTAAGAGAGAGAGAAGAAAACATTATCATAAGCTTTTCTTGTGCCTTACCTGCAAGTAGAATTAGCTTCTTCATAGTGGATTTGCAACTGAAGCTCAAAACAGCTAATGAAATATATATATGCCATGGTAATCATTAACTAAGAACAAACTCGTTTGCTTCATCCAAGTCAAATAACACATTGGTTAAAAACCTTTGACCTCACAAGGAAGACGCAGAAAATTAAACTGTTTTACGATTTACTTCTTGTTCATCACCAACCTCCATTTTGACAACTGTTACGGAACAAAAGTGAAAACTTAAATTTATTAAAACAAATTGCAAAATCCGGATGTTGTCTGCTCCTCACTGTCATTATCACCGACTTAGGTTACTTACACTTGGATAATTCTCTACTGGGACATGGATGAGCTTAACTGTGTGCAGGGGGGTCAACAAAAGCCATGTAGTACTTGGTGAGAGAGAAGATTTAAAAAAAACACACAGTGTACAGTTGTCTGTTCTGAGGCTCAATATCAGGATCAATCTAAGCATTTTATTAGGATTAGGATTCAAATTTATTGTCATTACACATGCACAAGTACTGAGTAACGAAAGGTAGTAGTATGATGATGGAACATCAGCTTTACATTTTTGGTTAAGCCTTGGGACATCAACGTCATCCCACTTTGGACTGTTTCAGTAAAACCTGATTGTCAGCAAGAGCAGGGCTGAGTCGCACACACATCAGTCAGGAGTTTCCATGTATTTGCATAACATCGAGAACTAAATGGCTGTACCGCCCTTTGTGTAGGGTTTCCATTTTAACTTTAATATCAAGTGCCCAACCCTCATGGGTTGATTGGATACCAACATAACAAATTGCACTCTGACTTCACCCTTAGTTTTTCATGATTCAGCCACAAGAAATTAGCACCGAGGACGTTTAATAAAAAGTACAGTTGTGATAACTTCAAGCAGAAAAGCAAAATAAAAGGTGAACCTTGTCCTTTTATGAGGTTCACATGATCTCATACAACAGAGAAAGTTTTCCATCTAATGGCATTAAACCTACCTTTCTCTGGGACAGTTGGTGGGTTATTTATTTATTTTTTATTTATTGAAATGTTATACAGTTAGTTTTTAATTTGTGTGTGCATCATATGTAAGCCACTTTTCTCTATACATGGAAACATATTGTTCCCAGTTTTTAATGTTGCAAAATAGTCTGTTCTGGTACGTAGATGGCAAAAAATTGTGTCTGATCCTTTTTATTCTTTTTTGGCCCACTGGGGAGCACTGCTTGCTGTACAGTATAGTAAAGTAATTATAATTAAAATAAAAATTGAATTGAACCAGACTCTGCTTTTCAAGTCCCTGTCCCAGCCCACTATCAAACAAGTTCATTAATGTAAAGAAAGTCCAATTAAGATTTAGTGTTTTTACAAGGATGGGCTCCTCTGCAATTCTGTTTTTGTTTCTCTTTTAAACTTGATGTCAGTGCAAATATCTTTGTGGACACTGGGTGTCTGGATTTTTTAATATAGTGCACCACCTAGCAGTGTATTCAGGTTATTGCCTTACATCTTTATAATGATTACAATATTTGTGAAAGAATTTCTGTGTTCAATAATCATATATAGATCATATATAGAATATGTATGCACCAATATGTATGCAGTAACCATACATAGAATGTATTCAACTGCCCCTAACCATTTGATTTAGAATAAAATAGGTGACCACAGGGACACTGCTCCTATGAGTCTAAGTATCCAAAGGACAGAGGGGACTGGAGACAGCCTATCCTCGGTCAGAGATATTTTGTTCACATGCATTCCATTGCAACAAAGTCAGGCTAACTTGTCATTGGGCCTAATCGTGTAGGCTTGTTGCCCTAAAAATTATTATCCCTGTACTCACAGTATTTAAATAAATGTTGTCTCCAGTGTCATGCGATCCTTTGTATAATGGGCTGTGATGTCGTGTCACATGCTCCCAGGTACCATGAAAATCATTTGTCATCATATTAATAAAATCCAGATACCTGATAAAAAGCAAGTTAGATCATGTTCACCATGAGAGTAATGTTGTTTCAAATTGTATCCATATTCATATATTAGGCATTGGGTTAGAAATAAAAACTTTTCCCGATCCGTTAAATCAGGATTTGATTAAAGAAATTAAAATTAAAACATCAAAGAATACAGAAAAACGTATGATGGATATATGACATTAAACACCTGCTTACTGAAACAAAGAAAGTTGGGAATTGTAGAATAGTGTGTTTACATTCATGATGCAGCTAAAAGATTATCCCTGTACTCACAGTATTTAAATAAATGTTGTCTCCAGTGTCATGGGATCCTTTGTATAATGGGCTGTGATGTCGTGTCACATGCTCCCAGGTAAAATGAAAATCATATGTCATCACATTAATAAAATCCAGGTACCTGATAAAAAGCAAGTGAGATCATGTTCACCAAGACATGACGACAGCTAAGGTCACTAAGGTGCTGTAGAGAGTAACATTTTGTTGTACTTTGCTGTCTCTGCAATTTCGTAACCAAAATCAATGGTTCCTTTCCCAGCAGTCACTGCAACAGAGGTAATCAACCTGGGTTGGCCGGTCACTGTACTTTCAGCCTTATAGGCCTCTAGGAGTTCCTGCACAACAGACAACAGACCTCAATGTCTCTGTTGAACATAGGTTCAATATTGGAACAGACATAGTTACATCACCGATATATTTAAAATCCATTTTGTGCCATTGATAACAAACCGTACTGTGTAGCTGCATTTGTTGATCTGGCAAAGGCCATAAAATATTGCTGAACAGGCTAAGAGACATTGGACTCTGAGAGTTGTCTGGCCTGGTTCAAGAGCTATTGTTCAGGACGTCTGCAGTCACTGAGGGCCGATGGTCTGCTTTAGATCCCTTGCCTCTCTCTAATGGTGTTCTACAAAGAAGCATATTGGGTCTGACAATATTCAATACAGGGGGTCCTCGAGTTACGACGGAGATCCGTTCCTGAGAATGTGTCGTAACCGAATTTCGACGTAAGTCGGAACATACATTCATTTTGCCATTGTGCATACATTGTGCCACAAGCAGAGTTTACTGTGGTGAATTGCCTTTTGTCCCTCTTGTCCCTCTTGACACACCGTAGGGGTTGAGATCACGAGTGTAATGAGCATTTCCTTTAGATTTCTGATATCAACCGTGTAGACCCTGTGTTGTGAATAAACCTACGGTATTGCCACGATCCCGAACGCATCTGTGTCCGTGTGCATCTCCTTACCGGCTACAAATAGCAATGTAATTTTTATGAGGGTGTTTATAAATGTATATAAAAAGTAATAATAATATGTAAGTAATTCATGGATACCGATGTGAAAGAGGAAATTTGGTGAGTAAAAAACTGCCAAAAACCCCTATGACAGGGGGAATAAAAACATAGAAACGTTAGAGAGTCAGCAAAGAGATTCCTCTTCCGGGATGGACAGTAGTGTAGTAGATAAACCAGTGATAAGCCAAAATATTCCTTGTGTCAAACTTTATTCCCACTCAAGAGGGTGCTGTCCTGAACTGAGACCACTGACAGCGTCTTTGTTCAAAATTTGACAAATGATCAAATGGACACATGATTACAATGTATTTTTCATGAGGCCTTTAATTCCTCTGTTTTAGTGTTCATGCTGAGCTAAGTTATACACAGGAGTGGTGCCCCCACAAGTTTTCATTAAAGGTTTAAGATAAAATTAAGAGCAGTTCTGTGTTTCAAATTTCAATTGAATTTGTATTATTAATTTTCCCAAATGGTTTATTCATTCATCTTCTACCGCTTACTCCTGTTAAGGGTCGCGGGGGGGGGCTGGAGCCGATCCCAGCTGACATCGGGCGAGAGGCAGGGTACACCCTGGACAGGTCGCCAGTCCATCGCAGGGCCCAAATGGTTTATATTCAGGTTTTTGTTTTTAAAAGCAAAAATTACTATTCAAAGAATAATACGGGGGTCCTCGTGTTACGACGGAGATCCGTTCCTGAGAATGTGTCGTAACCGAATTTCGACGTTAGTCGGAACATACATTCATATGTATGTATTTGTATGTAGATAATAAGTTGTGCCACTAGATGCTGCTATAACACCACCCTACAATAAGAGTTTACTGTGGTGAATTGCCTTTTGTCACCGTAGGGGTTGATATCGCGAATGTAATGAGCATTTCCTTTAGATTTCTGAGATCAACGGTGTAGACCCTGTGTTGTGAATAAACCTACGGTATTGCCACGATCCCGAACCCATCTGTGTCCGTGTGCATCTCCTTACCGGCTGCCGCTGCCCCCCACCCCAAACCCCCCACCCCCACCCCACACCCCCCACCCGAGCCTGCCGTCCATTTCACATTAGTAAACACAAGGCAGAGTAGCCTAGCTGTGCTGTGGAGGTGTTGGAGAGCCGGCAGGCGCGCTGAGAGACAGAGAGAGCGCTCACCAACTAGTTCCCGTGCGAAGTCTGTACATATTTACGGGGCAAACCGCTTATGCCGAAACAAGGAAGTTCACAGGAGATGTGTCGTAACCACGAAAACAACGTATCTCGCAACCGTCGTAACACGAGGACCCCCTGTAATCCATTATTGTTACTCAAATAATAAAAAAACATAAAATAATATGGTATACATAAATACTTCTTTATTTACATTAGGACATAACTGTGGTAATTGAGTTTTGATGTTAATAGTCAAACAAAAGCTGTTACAGAAATATTTATAATCTCTAATCCAGGTCGTAGAGAAATATGAGCAATTTTAGATTCTGCAGCTGGTTGTTGTGCCTTCTTCCTATTGATTTGTCAAACAGTTTGACCTCCTGCCTCACATCAAGACCTTGTTTGCAAATTAGATAAAATAATCCATGGTATTATCAACAACTCGTATCCAACAAAGGTACCTGGTGCCAAAGACAGACAATCTAAATTCTGAGATTATACTGATGGTAAAGGTATGATTCTTATTTCTATACAACAGTAACACAGATTTCAGTATTTAAATGAGTGGTAGACAGTAGCAGATTCAACATGCGCCCTGTGCTGGTAGGTGTATTGACATAATTATATATTTACAAATGAAACATAGGAGCCTCCTTTTCATCAAACGACTAAACTTCTCCTTAGGATTACTCTTTCAACTTTTCAGAATTTCCTCTTCAAAATGCACAAATGCTGTGTTGGCAATGAAGGCACAGACTCCTGCAGAGAAACCTTAAGTTCCTCAAGTCTCTCAGTTCAAAGCAGAGGCTGAAAGCAAAGCTGTGACAAATAGTTGAACTGAATTCAGATATAAAGAGGATCATGCCAGGGAGTAGATGTTCTTCATGGGAGAGTGAAGCTCAAGACTTTCACCAAAGTCCAGCTCCCTGATATCTCTCCTGGTCCCCGTGTACTGGCCAATGAATGATCCGTCCTCATTGAATGGTATCTCCCCTCCCTCTCCATAGTCCACCAGACTGTCATCACTTTCTGATGGCTTTATCATTGCCTCCATAGATGGCTGGCCCCTCTGAAGACCTCTTTCCTCGTCCCTACAAAATAACAAAAAAAATTGGACTTGGTTTTACACTCGTCCAGTAAAATATTAAATGCATGATGATTTCTCCTCATTAATTGGGAGTAATACATTCACAATGCACATGTACATACCTCCGCGAGTAGGGCAGGGTGGAGATACGTGTTATCCTAAAAGAATACAAAACATTCAAAAACTACTACTTTTGAATGCTACTACAGTGTCTATTCAGGATTGTATAGTTGAATTGCCAGGAGTGTCATCATGTCAGGGTTTAGTCTTTTCATACCTTTCAAGACACCTTGAGTGGTTCAGTGCAAAAGGAATAGGGTTCAGATTTGTTGGGGGGGGTCGGGGGGGGTAGGAAAGAAAAGGTAAACACACAAAACATTATGTTTGTTGAAAGAGTTACCACAAACACTGTTAGATTATTAGATTTGATTCGCACCCATGTGTAACACCAAAACTGTCCTGTGGAGTTTTTGCACAATGGCAACATTACATAGCGAAGCCTTAACAGGCTTTTGTGATGTTCCGCGTTGTGTTGTGCACGTGTGGGGATGCAGCATTCAGTGTGTTTTGGTGAGAAGCATTTGTGTTTGTGAGATAACTCCACAGGGTAGCAATAATTCACTAAACAGAGTGCTAATGCACAGCTTATTAGGTATTCGGTCTACGATTTTAGCAGGGAGGTGGCTAGAGCCAGCACCAGCTGACACTGGGTGAGAGGCAAGGGCCACTCTCTTAGTGTCTTAGTGTCTTATATTATTACAAGGACAAAGGTCATTTAACATAGTTTGGAAACTTCAACAGAATTTTGTAAAATATGGTTGTACATAAAGAAAATTGTCCCACAAATAGAACTGGTATAACTGCGACTGTTTTTTCTTCCTTTGCTCATTTTTCACCAGATGTTTGATGTTATGCTCACCGATAATCAAATGACCCCTCTTGATCTTTGTCATCCACTGCCTCCAGTGAGATTTCCTTTTTCTCCCGTACTGTAAAAAAAAAAACAAGCCACCTCTTTATAAGAGAAACAACGGAATGATTTGGTGATCGTTTAAAAATTGCTTAATCTGTCTTCTCGATTCATGATTCGTTTGATCAAGAATCCAAGATGATAGCTTTAAACTTCTTATTTTATCTTACCAACAGTCTTACTAGTCTTACTAGAATGGTAAGACAAAGGAGCATAAACTTTCCTCAATCAGATAATCAATTAATCCACTAATCTACTGTCTAATCAGCTATGTACCTGGATATTTCCCACCACGGCTCCTCTTGATGAAGCAGACTATGAGAAGTATAAGCACAATGAGAGCCACAGCGCACATTATCCCAATGAACCATCCCTGAGTGGAAATGTCCACCTGGTCCTGAGCATAGACTGAGACACACACAAGTGCATAAAATGCACTTTAATGTCAACATTCATACATTAAAAAGTGCTTATTTGCTAGAACACACACTGTATTGATACTCGGAGCAACGACTAGGTTACTTTCAGTCGTGTAGTGGGGAGACTCCTCCGCATGCCATTCCCCTATTCCGATGCGAGTTCGAGCTGCCACAGTGAACCTGTATCGAGTGTAGCGGTCGTATCGGCGTACCGAGAAGCTTGTTACATTTGGAGGCAACTCCTCAACTTGCAGCTCCTCTCCCCTGGTGGCATTCACTGTGGGAAGTATATACATTTCAGTGAGCTAAGAAAGCTCCTGATGCTTGAGTGCACACAAGTACCTTGTCTGCTCAGAGCAGTGACTACACAAGTGTTCATTACCCTCTGGGGAATATACATCAGTGGTACTATTGTCCTTGAGTGGAAATGAAAGCGCAGTAATATAGTGCTATGCGGATATGGTCTGAAGCATCATGTGGAAAATTTGCTTTGCTCTAACTGCTAAACATTGTCCAAGACTTTAAAGATGTGATATACTGTACAATGACAAGAAGATATTGTAAGTATTTTAGGTATTGGGTTGGTGTACCTGTCTGGTACTTGAGGGAATAGCCAGTGATGATACCGTTGGGTTCTGCTGGCAGGGCCCAGTCAACGTAAATACTGTCGAGATGTCGCTGCTGGATCCTGAAGGAAGTGGGAGCAGATGGTACTACAAACAAAAACACAGCGGGGTGTGATTAACATAAGCTTTTGACATAGACATCATTTATGTTTGCTTGTGCAACTCACAGTACTCTTCTTTACATGTTTACAGATGGGATATTACCAGCTCTTCTTACCTCCTTCAAGTGTTGAGAAGTGTATAATATTACTGGGAGGCCCTTCATATCGATTATTTGACACCACTATATGCATCTTGTAGTTGCTGAAGGGGATGAGCCCAGTGAGGACCCCAGATGGCTCCGGACCAGTGTCTGGAAACGCTTGGGACTTCATTGCTCTGTTCACTCTCAGCCACCTGAGCTGACTGCTGTCCCTCCAGTAGTAAACCTGAGAGACATTAACACTTAATAATTAATACGTAATACTGGTGAAATAAAACAGAAACCAAAACACTTCCACGCTACTTCAACAATGATAGTAGACATGATAGTAGATAATAGACACACCTTGTATTCCTTCAGTTCTCCCATTAGAGAATCACGTGTCACAAGGTCCCAGTGCAAAGTCACCTGAGTGCTCTCAATGCCTGACACTCTCAGGTTCAAGGGTGGAGTTAAGGGTCCTTTAGGAAAGCAGTGTTAATAATCAGCGCTGTTAATGGTATAGGGTCTCCACTGCTTCTGACCAACACACCACACATTCCTATACACACCTGAAATAACTTACTTAATGTGAAAAGCTTCTTATTGAACTTTGATAATATAACACAAAGCTTTTGAAATGTTCTATCACTGAAACACATATTAATAAAAACAATCCAACCTTATTCTACTTGTTTTAGAGCTTGTAGAGCTGTTGTAGAGTAATTCAGTGTATTTAGTGACTTACGGTCCTCCCCAGAGTAACCAATGACAACGGGAGACTCGGGGCCCATCCCAAAGTCATTGACAGCCTGGACTTTGAGCTCATAAGGGGTAAAGGTATCTGCATCATAGATGTAGTATCTCAGCCATTTAGTGGTAGCGTTTTTCCACTCCTCCCGGGAATCTTTTCTTCTCCACCACACCAGATACTTAAGATGTGGCCCGTTCCACTCTCTGTAAGTCAGAGGCTAAAGGAGTGGTTCACAGGCTTAGGGTTGACTGATGTTTTTTAATGGTAGAAATTAAAATATTTAATATATATAGAAAAATACATATATATTTAAGATAAATATGAAAGTTTTACAGTTTTTTGATGGGTTCAGGATCTTTTACCTCCCAGCTGATCTCCATGTTATTCCTCCACGTGCCCACACCCTTTAGGTTCTTTGGGATGACATCTGGGGCTATACAGAAAAACCAAAGAATGATCATTGAATGGAAAGGAATAGGTTTTATATTGAGGTTATATATTGATTACTTTAATTGACTTCTTCAACTTCCAGAGCACTTTACCTCTGGACCATCTTCAAATGGTCCACAGTGCTGCTGCAATTTTTTTTTAAGAATCAGGAATAATTAACATCTGGAAATTAAGAGTAGTATCAAACTTTGCATTTAACTTTAATCAGGAAAACAAATTAGCAGGCTTCTCAAAATGTTGCATTGTTCCTTTAAATCCCTTTAAATGTCACACGTTTCTGTTTGCTTGCTTACAGTTGTTTCTCAACATAAGTGTATCTCATCAAACCCTACGTGCACCGCTGGTCTGGAAGCGCTTTGACGGACGACTGGGGAGACTCGGTCCAATTTCATTTATAGCAACGACCCTAAACTCGTAGTAAGAGAACGGTGAAAGATGCAGAATGACAGAGTTGAGGTTCCCTGGGTAAATTGATAGGTTTTTCCACTTCCCTGGTAACCAGTCATCATCATCATACTGCACCAAGTATTCTGTAATAGATTCATGGATATATATTTATATATATTTTAATTGAGAAGTGCTCAAAGACAATATCACTCACAGAAACACTTTCTTATTTCTTTACTTTATTTTGCAGCTCTTACCTGTGATTGGGTTGTGGTTGCTGTTTCCAGGAACCCAACTGAGTCTTACAGTACGCTCATATGGGTCTGATAACTCCAAATTAGTGGGAGGATCTGGGCGGTCTATGTGTAGAAATACACAATATTAAGACTGTATACAGTGTATGGTAATGGTAGATGAAATACCATCTGTGTTAAACATGTCATACCCATCACCGTTAGGCGTGCTGAGGCAGATCTCTGGTCCAGCTCACTCTTGATGACACACGTATAATTTCCTTCATCCCGTGTATTTACATTAGTGATGACCAGATTTGACTCATCCAGAGACATTCTGACGATCACACACAAGTGAATAATGCAGGTGAGATTTGGTAAAACTACAGTCCTTATTTCTACATGATTTATTTTCTTTTTTGTCTTTTTTTTTTTTGACAAGACCCACCTCCATCCTAGACTGACCGGCTTTTTGTCTTTCATCCAGGTGGTTGTGACGGGTGTTGAGACATCTGTTTTCACCCCACATTCGAATCGCACATCGCTTCCACGCATCACTCTCATACTCTGGGGTCTTGTGACAATTAATGTGGGCTCTGAGTAGAACAGAAACAGTTTTGTGTAAGAAATATACTGAATATCCAATGTAGATTATCCGTATGGAATGCTGCCACACGCACCTTTGACCTCTATTCGAACTTGACTCTCATCTCTTCCAGCGATGTTGCTGACTACACACAAGTATGTTCCCTGATCCTCTATTCGAACACGTTTAATCTCCAGAGTCCCATTACTGTGGGTCTTAAATCGATTTCCTTCAAGATTTCCCTGTCCGTATGTGGACCTATTGTAGCAGACCCAAAAGGATATACAGTACAGACATGCTGCAGGCTTTTGTGTCTAACCTCATTTTAATTTGAAGTGTCACGCAGCTTGATCTTACCATCGCAAATCAGGAACTGGGGAACCAAAATGGCGGCAGTCTAAGAAGGTGCGACTGCCTTCTATCACCTTGATGAGTTCATTCCTGGGCCCGAGGATACGTGGTGTTGCATCTAAGATTAAAGGCAGGGTCTCGATCAAATTTCAGATAAAGTCATGTTTTTTGTGATTTGGTGCAATACAAATAAAACTGAATCAAAAAATTGAATGACATCTGCAAGGTTTTGTGTTAATCAGTAATTAACAAGTAGTCTTACTGTGTATTGTTTCGTAATGTTTTTTTTTTTAATTTTATGTGTTTTGGATTGATCATTTAGTTGACTTCAATCCCCTTGAGAAACCTTACAAAATCATTGTCACAGCTCTGCTGAGTGTTTGGTGTCTGTCTCTCTCTCTTCCTCATTCAGGTATTGCTCCTCCTTGAGTGGAGCAGGTGAATGGCCACACCTGATTTGTATCTGCCTCATCAGGAGGACATACAAAAGAGAGGAGAGTGCAGCCTTCTCTTTTTTGGTCTCTCAGTCAGTTGAAGGACTTTCTGTGGACTGTGAGATGCTACAACTCTGCTTTTTTTTTTCTTTCCTGGTGAAATGTCCTCCTCTTGGTGTTAAACACGATTGTTCAGCACTTCAACTGTTTAACTGGTTCTTCTTCTAAAACCATTCCACCTTACTTTGTGTTACACTTACTTTGTGTGAGAAATACATTTCTCACACTTGCTGATAGTCTGGACTATGACAAACTAAAGAGTTTCATCCTGCATGTACATGAGCATGTAGTGCCAGAGCCTTAGACAGCCTCTTGACATTGTAAAAGGAGAAAAGCCTGTTTGATGGGTGATAACTATGACTGTTTGTTAGCACTTGTTGCTGTTGTAGATCAAGAACTGTGAGTGCAAGTAGTGGCATGTTTTTAAAGGAACAAGGGTTGGCAGAGGAGTTTATACACACGACTTAATGGGACAGGGGATCCTTTCTCTGGTAAATCTACATTATCTGATCGAATCTATGCTCTGCATGAGGGTACGATAATCTCTGAGTAATGTGAAACTATCATTTCTAAGGAACATCTGATGATCTACAAGTCTGCAGTTCCTAAAGGGCCAGATGAGTGTTTCACTGTGTCTCCCATCAAAGAGGGTGGGCCATGACTGTAATGTTACACACAGTAAATGTCAATATAGTGGTAACTTACGTAGCACGTTGACAAAAGCGTTGGCAAATAAGTACCCGTACTCATTTGAAGCGTTGCACTGGTAGACAGCAGTGTTTGCGGCGGTCACACTGCGAAAGCTGAGCGTGTCTCCAGACACCTGTCTGTTGGGTTGTGGTGTATCATCTGGAAAAAATATAAACACACTCTCAAGGATGAAATAAAACTGTAGTATGGATACCATAAACATAAACTGATCTCCTACATCTTACTTTCAATTGGTTCCCCGTTGATGAACCAGATGACTGTGGGACGAGGAACCCCGTCAGAACGACACACCAAACGTCCGTTCTCTTCTGGAGCCAAGACCAAATTACTGGGCTTCTCCAACCAGAACGGTGCCGCTTTTAATGCAATAATGGTGGTTGTTTGAATACTATTGTGCAGTGAGAAAGTAAAGAACTGAATATATGTGGAGGTGTGCCTCACCTTTGACCCTGACTGTGATTGTGTGCTCAATGTAGCTGATCTTATTGGTGGCCGTGCACACATATTCACCAGCATCATCAAATGACGCCTTTGGGATTTGAATCATCTTGTTGAAATTCTTTGTTTTCATGCGTGGCGTCACCAACAGATCATTACCGTCTTTGGCCCATGTAATATGAGGAGTCGGCCTTCATGATATCAAAGTGAAAAACGTACACATCTCTTTAAAGTATAATTTAGCGGGGACTATATCATCAAAAAAAAACAACACATACATTCCAGCGGCAATGCACTCCAGCAGCAGTTCCTCCCCCTGCAGGACCAGTATGGAACTGGCCGAACCTTTGGGAGACAGCCATGTCGGCGCAGCCTCGGCCACGGTTCGTGCTGGGGAGGACACCAGCATAGCACATCAGTCACACATGCATCAGTCACAAAACCTGTCCTCTTGTTACGTAAAAAAAAAAAAAAATAGAGGACAGCTGTAGCAGAGCACATACTTCCCATAATTTGATAATATTAGTTTAAAGGGTTTTCGGAATGTGGCTAAGTTTTGGGTTTTGACTTTAATACTTTACTTTTAATATACTATCCATGTTTTGTCACTACAGATCCCTGCTACACGCAAACAAAGACTCTCAGTAAATGGCCTCAGTCCCTAAGTGAAACTCCCTTTAAACCCAGCATATTTTGTTATTTGCTTTTCTCAGGTTAAACCCATGTCTGCTTGAAAAAGACCAGATGAAAGAGAGACTTTGCTAACTCACAATTAATACTCACTTGTAAGCACTTTAACAACCACAGGCATCTTCTGCTGGATGACATTCTTGTACGGAAAACGGGCATTACAGCAGTAATCAGAGGTAGAGTCATTAAACAGGACACTGGAGAAGTACAGATCTCCATTGACTCCCATGGAAACCCTACGGTCCTGCCGCACGGGCTGCATTGTGGGGAACGCTGTCTGAATTGGCCAGTTGAAAGGTCGTGCATATGAGCCTGATGTGAAACATGACATAGAATAGAGAACGCTAGAATCTCTCAAAGCTTGTCTAGCTCGTTGATCAACAAAATTCTGCCTCCGTTAAAGCCTTTCTGTGTTTGACCCAATATACACTCACAGCTGGACATCCAGTAGGTTTCAGGTTTAGGTGGGCCAGGTGGAGGGTCGCACGACAAGACCAGGGGTAGGCCAGCACTGACCACCACGGGTTCCACAATCTCCCGTGGCCACACAGGAGCTCCTACACAAACACATGCATGTCTCCTCTTAGTAGCAAAACTGACCAAAATAGTAAAGATGGAAAAAAAACTAAGAATAAGATCGAACCATTTTGTTAGTGACGTGTCACTCACTCATCATGCACACATGGAATGAGTCTTGGAATTACACCAGGTCACTGTGATATTTGTATTAGTCCCAGCTCTGAACTTACGGTAAAGTCGGACTATGATCTTGTTGGAGTATGCTGACCCATACTCATTAGAGGCAATGCACTGATACTCTGCCTCATACTGTTCTGGGTTGGTCCAGGCATAAATATCCAGTGTCCCTGAGCGTCTGCGCATGGACGCCTGCGAGTCGCGTGCCACATTGAAGTACTTCCCGTTACGCCTCCAGGAGAAACTTCATGATTGACCCAAAAGTGAAGAATGTGAGAAAAATAGTCAGTGATTTAGAGATAATGAGGTCAGTTTTTACAAAGAAAATTCAGTGCGATGCTTCAGCTCTTACATGGGTTGAGGGTTTCCTTTGGCTTCACATTCAATGACCATAGTGTCCTTAGGGTCAACAATATGCTCCTTCATGGACTGCTTTGTAATGGTTGGGGGTTGTCTGACTGCAGAGGAATCAGTCAGCTTATTGTTTTGGAACAGTAGGTGATTAGACAACACATCGCAGCTTTCAACGCGAGGTTAAGTTACTGCCTTACTTTCCAGAGGGATGTCCAAAGCCCAAACACTCTGCCACACAAGTAGCAGCAGCACTCGTTTGACCAGTGCCCCCATTTTTACAGTTCATTTAACCCGGCAACTTTTTTTTGGTCAACACTTGCCCTGTGTTTAAGATAGACAAAGAGGGAAAAAAGCAAAACATTTACAAAACATTCATGTCATGCAGTTAAAGTCCAGGGCTAATTATTAAAGCGTCTTACTGAAAGGATTTTAATGATAGTCGGTCTTCAGTGGTGGAAAAGATATGCAGGTCCTTTACTCAGCGTGAAGCATCTGTCCCAATTCTGGGAATTATATATTTTTTAATATAAAACCACCCATGTGTTCTTTGTCTTACTGATCATTTGTAAGCCCAAAAAAATAGGCTAGTGATAACTGTCAAGTTCAACAGGGTTAGTAAAATGTAGAGTATAAAGTTATATTTCTATAGAGGTAATGATAGTCTTGGAATAAACATACGGTATGTTGTTTTTTTACCACACACATCTCCACTATTTAATCACACTGAATTTTTCTAAGCAATATTTCATCATAATTTTCACTTTTTCAGCCATAACAGGCGATTAAAGGGACAAGCAAAACACTCTGATGTAAAGTGTGTGTGTGTGTGTGATTTCATTGTCTCTCTCCAGATTCTTACCATCAAGTTGATTCCATAAATGTGCATTATGTGCTGCATATTAGTATGTTTTAAGTATACAACACTCACCTTTGTCATGGCAAAGTCAAATCAGGGCTCTCTCCTCCTCATCCCTGTAGTTTCTGCAGTGCATCACTAATTCCAAAGTCTGCTCTCAAGGAAACGATTCTCCTTTTGAGCACATTGATTATTGATCCAGTCCTTCAAATATCAGGTCAAGAACCCGAGAAGAGTTGATACACTTCAGGAATAGAGTTTCTTTCTGTCACTGCCACTTACATGCTGCCCACCCGATCTCATGAATATTGAATGATGCATCATACACCACCTACGCCTCACCCACCACGCTTCACTCATCTGACCAGGCTCTCATAACTCTGAATAGTCCATTTCCATAACACAGTCGCACAGTTTATGCACACAAGTATCACACATTCCATGTGATTTCAGATGAGAGGGAGAGATTATGTTTTTCTCCAGCCCCATTTTTCTTTCTTTTTTTCATAACCGAATCATCTTTGTTTTGACCTGGTCCACTGTGAGTTATGATTACACTCGGTCAGGCCAGACGTTCCACAGTTTGATTTCCTGTTGGGTTTGATGACATCAAATTGTGGGCTCTATTGTTAACTGGAGGGAAACAGACAAAATAATATAAAAGCATCTTTTGTTTCACTAATTTTATATGTCGTAAATCTCAGTTTTGATGACTCCGTAGCCCTGAAAACTGGAAATATCCAACACTCAAATGTCAGCAACTTCAAACAACATAAGCTACCCCTACAATTACACTAAATGTAAATTTTTTGTAAAATGAAAAATTGATTTTTTTTTCCCCCTAAATTTTTGCACTCATCCATTCACATGCCTTTTCTCAGAGGAGGAAAAGGTCATCACCATTCAGCAAAGACAATCCTCCAGACGGAAGGAGAGGTTTTCTTTCATAAAAAACAATGCCAAAGACGCAGGAGGAGATGCTTATTTGTGGCAAACAAAAGCATCTCACATTTGCCGGACCTGACCTGTGTAGGCTTTCAGGCATCTGCACAGGGATGGATAATCAGGCAAAGACTGGGCTCAACAAGAACTTGTGGGCCTACAGCAAATTTAAAATCCTAGTGACAAAGCTGACTTATAGAAATATATTTACCGGGGACAATTCATTTCTCTACAGTCTCATTTTCTGTCAGGGATGTAAACCACTGAGAGTGGATTCCTGAAACAACTTGACTCGCCTTTCCCTGAATTCAAAAGCAGAAAAGGTATGCTCAAGGATTGGGCTTTTCACTCCATCCATTGGACTGAAGCGGGGCCGGCAGTGAGCCAGTGCCATGCACCAGATTGCACGCTGGAGAGGCAGAGGGGCGGACAGAGCAGCTCAGTGACGACAAGAAGGCCTCTATGTTCAAGGGTCTCCCTTGGCACGTGTGCCCAGGGCCCGGGTACGAGCAGATGGTTTGCTGGAGGGAGGGTCCAACCACACAAGCTGTCAATTCAGAACCACAGCACCTATCGTCCAATGCCATCATTAATGGATTCCTCTCAGTGGCAGGTGTGAGTGCTCACTTTCCTACAAATCTCTTGAGGCAGTTGTAGACCCTCTCCCACTTTTTGCCTCAGACCATGACATCACTATGACTGGGACATTAGGACCTGGTCTTCCAGGTGAAGCGAGGTCTGACCGGTGACTGTTCAAGTTCTTACCTATTGAGTTGTTTCTCTCTGCTGCATGGTCCTGTCAGTGCCATAAAAGCCAGATCGCTTCACGATGGTAGCATCTCCAAACCGAGCATTATCTTCCCAACAGCATCTGTGTGAAGTGTTATTGACTCCCTCTGTAAAGAAAGTGATGGACGAGTTGTGTTTGACCCAACAGGACAGCTGACCAGACCCTGGGTCACGTGCTTGGCAAACAGGGGCCACCAGTCTATTAGAATAAATCCATTGTGAAATCCACACATACGTATAACGTCATCTCCTTTCACTGTGGCGATGACGTTATGAGCTCACATCTCACGCACAAGCTATGGAAATAAATTCAAGGGTTGTGAGGTAACTATCTAACAACAATAGCGACGGCTTTCTTATTTTGCTTTTTAACGCAAGTTGTCGGATTTTCAGTGTGACAGAAGGGGGTGGGTCGTTGACCTTGTATCTTCACTGTGGCTGGCACGACGCACACACCCCCTCACAAAGCTGTTTCTGTCTGCAACAAAGTCAGTCTGTTGTGGACAGAGAGGGCACAGCTACCAGACACATGGGAGGGGATTTAACCAATCACATTCAAGTGGCTGGATAGCCGCTTCCTCATTGATAAATGATTCACCAAGCCCAATTGTAATATTTTTGATGAATGAGGAAAAGTGGAGACATTTCATAGGTTCAATAAATGATAAAAGATTGTTTTGTCAAAAGAATTATACAAAAACAGTCTTGCATTGTCAATAGTTTATTTCAACACTAATAAGACAATCATTATTGTATTAAATATATTGCCTCAGACGCAAATTGCAAAGGTTTATAAACAAAGTGCACAAGTGTTTTTCCACAAATATTTGTTTATGTGCTTCTGTGTCAAGAAGTCAACCTGTTGACAGTGTATTGATCTGTCTATTGATATCTATTGATATTGACATTTCACTGTGAATATACTGTACATTTCATAGCGAAGCTAAAAGGAAAGGTCAGTAAGGCTTCATCACCTGGAATGAATGTATGTATCTTTTACATTTATTGATTAGTCAAAACATGAATGTGATTTTAATGATATCGCTGTTTAAGATAATATTTCTTGTATGTAAGAATCGGTGTGTTTTGTTTGTAGACTTTCATTGCACTGGCTCACACCCATCTCTGTTTCATCTCCAGGGCCCTCTCATTCATCCAGTCTTTCGTCCTGCTGATGGCAGACCGCTCTGCCCCAAGCACCAGACAGAGCCTGGCTACTTTGGGTCGGTTTCTCTCCAAGTAGGTCTGGGTGTCTGTATGCAGCTGTTCCAGGGCCCCCGGGTGGCTCTCGTCCATGGACACCACCGCACTCAGCGTAGGGTTGAAGCGAAAGTAAACATCTGGGGCAAGCAGGTCGTCCAGAAGGGTGTGGACCCCTTCTGTGTCTGTGGCACTGCAGATCAGGTTGCTGATTTTGGCCCTCAGGCTGGTGGAAGTGGCAGGACCCCTCTTAGTGTTGTCATAGCGACCAGTGCCAAGGGACAATACACACTGGAAGGGCTGGTTGGGCCATAGCAGGCGGCTCTCGTGCACAGCCAGGGCACAGGGGTTGTTCAGGATAATTCCTCCATCCTGCAAAGAGACACAGAAATAAATTTGCAACTGCAGGAGGGCAAGTTCTATTTTTTTCCAAGAATAATTTACTTTGAATTGCACCTTTGAAAACAGAGCACGCTCTTCGTACATTAACCAACAATCCATCTGCCATTAATAACAGCATTTTCTACACTGCTGCAACGAGAGCAGTTGATTACATTGATTACAACTACTTCACGTCAGTCGTATCAAATTCCCCCACTGTTGGTTTCCTACCTGGTGAATATCACTTTGCAAGGGAAACTCTTCAAAGTATCCCGGGGCAGCTGATGATGCTCTCACTGCCTGCCACATCTGGCAGCCTGAGCCTCCGGCATAGCGGCTGAGAGAGCCTGGTTTGTGGTTGTAGTTGCGAAAGACGAAGGCTTTAGGACTGGTGCCCCAGTTTACCACTGCACTCACTGCTGACACCTGAGCAGACACCAGCAACAACAACCTCGTTTAAATGTGAGCAAAGTCAAAACCACAACTGCTGCTAAGCGTAGTTTGACCACAGGGGGGCACTCTACCGCTGCAGCTGTAACCTCAATAATCTCAGTCTGTTGGTGTGTTGGATCATAATATTCACTGCTACTGGTACTGTGACTGCAGTGTTCTTACCTTGGGACTCAACTCATCTCTGGCTGTTTTAATAAGCACTTCATCACCCAGCTTTTCTCTAAACAGGCAAAAAAAAAAAACATTTAAATGCCACCGTTAAACGTGTTGCGGTTCTATTGCTGTGCAAAGAGATGTATAGTCTATATAGTATATGAATGGCGATGTTTGAATCTATACCGTAATATTGTTTCCCACGTCTCAGTGTTATAGTAGGAGTGACTCCATCCCATCTTCACAGTACCGACCAGCGGGTTCTGACGAAACACTTCAGAGCCAAAGCGACGATACATGTCAACACAGTCCTCGAGAGAAAACCGGGCCAGGCCCAGCATGAAGGCCAGAACGGCGCCTTCACGAGTCACATGCAGAGACAGAAAAGTGATGCACTAAATAATAGATTGAAGACTGGAGACGCATGGAGTTGTTTGTTATTTTTAGTTATCCTTGGGGTTACCTGTACTCACTCCACAGATGTAATCAAAGAGCTGGTGGATCTTTTTGCCAGTCACATCCTCCAGTAGCTTTAACACCTGCAGAGGCACCACACCTCTGGAAAAGGCAAAGACAAAATAGTATCAATATGGAGAATACACGTGGCGATTTATTCTGCTACCTTCAATTTTTTAAATCTGTTTAATATTAAATGGCAGGCTGATAAATTAAACATATATTGAGATTTTTTAACTATTCTGAAATGTATGGCAAATATGAAATTTGAGAATGTGACAAAAACGACAAATAAATCACCTGAGAAAATAATCAAAAGATTCACTAATACTGAGAATAATAATAATAATAATAATAAACATCACATCTCTATAGCATGGATGGCATTTCCTTTATAATAATAAATAATAAAAATGTGTCATTTTACCTTGTGCCACCACCATCAATTGACAGTACTCTAATGCCACAACCTTTGACTGGGTCCACATAGCCGATTAAAGCCATGGTCTCTCTTAAGGCGCTCTGAAGCACCTGGTTGTCACTGTAGGTTCGACGCTTTCTCAGTAGAGTGCCGGCAGTTTTTTCCTGAAAACAGACATCTCAGAACTCACTGGGGTTAAGTCTTTGTGTAGAACATCCAGAAATGCAATTGTTTGACCTCCAACCCACCTGCCACATTAAAGCTTTGCATGAGGGGTAATGGATGAGGTGCTCATTCAGGGCCTCCACACAGGCGACCAGATCTCCTGGAGATAAAGCCAGTCCCAGACTGCCAATCAACCCGCGTGTGATTTCCTCTGCCTGCCTCCTACTCGAGACAAGCTGTCAGCAAACAGCCAAAAATAACCTTTCAACATCTGCACAAAAGATTTTTGTTTTTGTTTTTTTGTCCAAGTCCAAGTTTCTTTACATCCTTTAGGTGTCAGGAGCAGAAGCTCAAGTTTTAACTTTAAGAAATGATAAATCGTCATCATTTATAATCAGACTAAACAAATGGGACATGACAGGTATGTTCTATATACCTTTCTCAACTAAACGACAATTTCTCTTATATTTCCATTTTCTAATTTTCTCCATGTAGACTATTCAATATGGCCTCAGCTCACCTTTCTATTTAATATTGCTTCTGGTGACGTCGTGGCAGGTTTGGGTTTACTCGTCTGGGTCAGGGAGCCCAGACGTAGATAAGCACCCAGCAGGTCCGGGATGGCACTGGTGGGGTGGCGAAGACAATCCAGTAAGGTCACATCCTTGAGTCTCTCAAAGGTAGTAGATCCAGGGTCCATTGTTACGTGATTTGTATCTGTGTCCTCAACCAGCCCGCTTTGACCCTTGAAATACTGATTGATGTGACTAGCCATTTGGAAATGGCTCTCTCCAAAGTTAGTTGTATTGTGGCTGCTGTGGAAAAGGCCTCCAGTCTTAGGGATGACATGGTCCGTCTTCATTTGTGAGGTAGCACCTTGAGTTTGGGAGGTAGACTGCGTTGGAAAGCAGCTTGTGGTCGTGCCATTCTTTCCCACAGGTGGTTGCTCTCTTTTGCTTTGACCTCCATCTATGACCTTGGCACCAAAGTATTTATTGATGTGTCTAGCAAAGTGAAGGTAGCCCTCTTCCCAGCTGTTGGAGAGCTCATTAGATTGCACTTTGGCCTGTGCACTACTTGATTTGGACTTATTAATACAAGTGCTTGGTATTTTTCTTATCTTCAACCTTCTACGTGTCCTTCTGGTGGAGGATTTATTTTTCGCATTCTCCTGCGACTGAACCTTTGCAAAACCCCGGGAAAAGACTGAGTTAATGTGTTTGGCAACATAAGAGTAGCTCTGACCAAATCTGGTTGCCAAAGAACTGATGTGAAATAATTGCAGCCCAGACACGTCCTGGATTGATGGACTGGTTACTGAGCTCTCCTGTTCATCTTTGTAGTTATGGACCTGTTGTGTGTCTTTGCCCTCAGATAATTTTTTCTCTCTGGCTCCACACTGACTTTGACCACATCTCTGTGACCTGCCAAGATATTCTGGAGTTGCGATAACAAGAGTTGCCTTTTCAGCCACAGGTGAAATGTCCCTTCTCTTAAAATAGCTGTTAATGTGTCGGGACATCTGATTAAATGATTGACCGAGGCGTCCTCCAACTGAATTCCAATTAAACCTAGTCTGAGCCTCCTTTAAGATCCCAATGGGAGCTTCTGCTTTAAACACCTCCTTATCAGAGGATGAATAAAACCTGACAACCTCGAGATGTTTCACTTCTCGTTTAAAACCTCTGCAGCAGTTGTTTAAAATGCTAAACGTGACTCTGTTTGCAAATCTGGAAAGATGAGGAGGTGACAGCAGTGAATACCTGTAGCAATCAGAGCCGAGCGATGCCCTGACCAGACGAGGTCGCTTTTTGAGAAGGATCATAAAGTACCTGATTTTGCAGCATAATGGCAAAGTCCTGTTCAGAAAACCTGAACACATGTTAGCTCTGAGAAACCTGGACGTGGTAAGCTGCAATCAATCAAATTCCAAACGTCACTCTTGATCCCACATTGATTTTGACTCTGCAGCAACAAAAATCTATTTTAAAAAGAGCAAACACATTAAAACAAGATTAATATTCTGCAACCATACTAACAGCTCTTAGAGGCCGCACTTTGTGCAAATATCAGCATGCATACTGAGATACTGCATGCTAACATGTTGATGCTGCGGATATACAATGTGAACCTTCTTACCATGCTGACATTTTCTAACTTGTAAAGAGTTGTGTGCTTATTGTTGACATATTGCACTGAAAGGCTGAAGTTGGCAGGGATAATAGAGATAACGTCATTAAGACTGATGCTCTGCCGCCTTAAATTATACAAAGCTAGTAATACAGCAATCTGTCATTTAAGATATTGCACGACAACACAAAACACGTCAACATCATGGTAGCTTTGAAGGAAAAGTCCAAAACATCAAAAAAAATGTTTTAATAGCAATACGCCCTCACACACAGAAAGGCAAGTGGCTTGCGCGTGCAATAGTTAAACATCTACTCTAGTTGTTTTTCACTTAAGCAGGGGAAGGTCATGAACCTAAGTAGCTTACTCACCATTGCGCCTGCTAACCTTGACAGAGCATATTTAACAACAGCAGCAACACCAGCCTCTTCTTTACTATTCCTCTTCCTTCAACCAGTTTTCTGCTCTTTCAAACCTTCTTTTATGCTTCCAGAGGAACTAGTACTACTCTGTTTTGACACATTAATTCCCCTGCCGTGAAGAGCTATAGTGTTATTGGCTGAACTGAGCGGGGGGTGGGGGGGCCACCTTGACCAGTGTCCCATACCATCCAGGCTTAAGAGTCATGTGTTGTGGTCTAAAATTAGGTGGGTGGGTGGTGGTGGTGATAATTTAAGGGTCCCACTGAGCTGATGTTAGTTATGCCTTCCTTAACAGAACGTCAACACAAACGCAGACCCAGAGACAAACAGAGACAGAGCTGTGAAGTGTGTTGTTTACAAACTGGGCAAGGCCCTTATGTTAGATCTGATTAGAAAAACAAATAATGACATGACTGTTTTACATTTCAGGTAATCATTCTGCTTTTAGTAGATACAAAAAACAAGTGTACAGTGTGGGTACAGTTTTGATAAAAGGCAAATAGATATATAAATATGTAAAAACTAAACATTTCTAAAACAATGAACAATTGTTTAGATATAACATGCAACATTTTGTATCCTTCTCCATCCCTTGGACTTACGTATGCATTTCCAAAGTATGGAGATTACAACAGGAAAAAATGTCTTGCCTTATGTGTAGAGTGTGTATTGTAAACACTGGTGTCCTATGCATTGTTGATGAAACAATGGTCACTACAGGAGGGACTCATGTGATTTTTAGAAACAGTGCATTGCCCTTATCTGGTTAAAAAGGAAAAGGATTTCCTGATAAAACAGTGATTGCAGGACTTTAGAGGTTAATGGATATGATTAAACAACATAATACAACTTTAGATAACAGCCTCTAAGTGCCAGAAATGTAGCTGATATATTTTTATGCTTTACAAGCACAAAATGTTTGCTTGAGTCTGCTCAGACTCCTGTGAGACTAAGACCTTAAACCTCAGTGTTCATTTCACAACATAAAGTCAGATGAGATTTATAATAGAACTTCAATCAGCTCCACTTTTGGTAGCACCACTGAACATAAATTCTACTCAGTTCTATAAGAATCTACAGTAGGGCTTTCATACAATTCAATAGGTGATACTTTTTTGACATACAGTGACATCTAGTGGCAGAATCCACTACCGTGCTTAGCTGCTGTTATTTGCCATTACAATGTCATTTGAAGATCAACATTACTCTTTACCTATTGCAGAAAGGCTATGTGTTTATTATGATTAATGGATTTCCTGGTATTCTGATTCATTGTAATTAAACATTTTTTGCTTAATTTTTTTATTCTCAATTTTAAGTTACAAGTACTGAGGTACTTTAGCAGATTAAAAACAATCTTGTTTTTATACAGTGTTTTTACTTTTAAAATAAAACCATAATGTTTTTCATATGTACATCAAATTTATTAGATATTTGCATCATCAATCAAGACATTCAGCTCCAAGCAATGTCGTCACACTACACTGTACAAATTGAATCAGGCTGCCACTGCAGGAGAGTTTCGAAACATTTTGGTTTGGTTTGGTTTGGTTCATGTTACGCCAATGATTAATCATGCAGCATCTATCCAGCTCTTCCTCACAATTAATTAACTTATCACGCATATTGTTTTCCTTGGTGGTCAAGGGTCAATGTGTTTTCTTTTTACAACTTCCAGTGGTGCATTCCTCGCCACGACCGGTCCACTTCAGGCGATTCCTGGCAAAGACGCCATAAGATTTGTCCATGAATGGCCTCACCGGGGGCCACATCATTAAACGACCCAACCAGCCGAGGCCCACGGCCCCGTACATGACTGCAAATGCTGGGATTCCACAGTGAACCTGCCAGTGCACAAACATTTAAACACCTGTCACAATGTTACATTCAATACTAATACGTAAGCAGACATAACATTACAATTTTAGTCCAAAAAAGATGAGTTGACCTCATCCTTCTCATCGATCACATGCATCTCCTCCATGGCCCTCTCATAACCGATGCCTTTATATTTCGCTCCGTCATAGCCTGGCAGGGAGATGTCCACAAAATCCGCTTTCCGAGCTTGGTTTCTCTGCAGAAACTGGAGGAGCCGGATCTCGGTCACACATATGGGACAAAGTCCATCGTACAACACCTGAAACAGAGGAGATAACAGCATGGCGCGCTTTGATTTCTCTTTCGGGATACGACACCCATTCATATGTGAACACGAGCAAAAAGGCAGATCCTGAATGGGTCTATGACAGCTTGTTTCTGGTTGCATACGTCGTAACATTTATTTCTGGTACAGGTATGTGTGTATACACACACACACACACACACACACACACACACACACACACACACACACACACACACACATACACACATATATATATACAGACACAAAAATAAAAACAATAATATGACAAAATGTAAATACAGCAGGTCAGACAATAGAAGTCCTGAGTGCCAAACGGCTGCCGTGCAACTTTGGGTCACTGCTGACATTATAGTGGGAGGGAGGTGGGGTGTTCACGGGTGGGGGGTGAGGATATCTGATAGCAACTACATGGCACTAATAGCAATTCTCAGCCTCCATTTTGGCCGAGGGGCTGAAGTTGAACATTGCACTGCCGCAGACTGACAAGGACAAACCGCCGCTGGCTCTCCGGGTTGCCACGGTCCGAGCTGTGAAGGTGACGACTCTCACATATGTTGACTTGAACCTATAACACTGTGTAACTTTCTGCTTCTTTGTGCGCGCGGACACGGGACGCAGACACACGATGGCGGGTCGATTAATCCGAATAGACCTCGGAGACGCACGTGACCGCGCGCTGTCTGTGCGCATTTGACGAGTAAAAAAAGATAACCACGTCATAAACTGACCATAACTTTTTCTAATATTCTTCCAATCTTTCGCGAAATTACACTACATTGTTTAATTAGTATTTCTGACGGTAAACACAACAGGGGAGATTTATTACTAAACGTCCAACAGCTCTTTTTTTAAAAAAAAGTTATCTTGACCTTGTGATTGTCATATGGGTAAAAGTTTTATCAAGCGTAATTAATCACGCACTGTTGGTTACTACGTCAATAGAAAAGTTATACTTTATTATTTATAAATAATAATAATAAAAAAAACTTTCGTGTTGCCAGATAGTGGAAAATCCTCCTCCAGCATGACAGTTGATTTGTTTTCATTTGAAACTGCTTCAGTTTCCCTCCAGTGCACTGATTGATCCACCCTCTGGAAAAACACAGCAGGACACTGCAGCCAAATTCCATTCTGTACAACTGCTTAGTAACGTTTTAGAACCCACAGACACCATTTACAGTGTCCAGGACTTGTGACTTAATGGTTTACTGGTGTTACTGAGTGACTTTTACAAAGTAAAAACACTGTCATTTAAACAACTCTTCTCTGTCTCTCCTTCCCTTCAGCTCTCACCCCCTTCGCTCACCTTTCCCCTCATTTCTTTCTTCTTGATCCAACCAGTAGTCTGGATCTGTTGGGGGTTTCCTTCTATTGAACTGTAGTTATTTTCTTTCTCCACACTCACCAAGTGCTTGTGAGAAAGGTTGGATCTCTCTACTGCTTTATACAGTGTTGATCAAAGTACCTTTAGATGTATGCTGTGATTTGGCACAAAAAAAGTGAATTGAATTAAATGAAATCATCCCATTTAAACAGGGAAGAAAGTTTTAATTCAAACATAGAATGGGTTCATCTCTTACTGTCAACATGTCACATTTATTGTTTCTTTGCACACATATAGCAGCCAATCAAGCACCATTATAAGTATTTATTTGTAAGTTTAATAAGACAATAATGTTAATGTTATAATTAATGAGTTAAAAAATAAGCAAGGTGTTATGCGAGAAAGATATGTCCAGGATGTGGCAACCCACGTTTTGTTCTTATTAAACATTAACTCTGCAGCTAATAACATAACATCACTGTCTATAAAAGCACAATAACACTGCAGCTTATAGAGAATATGATCAACCAAAGTCCAGACGTATCCACCTACATGCTGCCTGGAATATGTTAAGTATTAACCTTGCATTTAAAGTTTATCTTAACTAGACGTACAGACGTATTATCAGAAAAAATGTATTTTACATTGTCAATACTGTATTTCCACATGATGCTACTTCATAATATAATAATACAAAACTGTTAAAAGTTAAAAGTCATAGATAATATGGTTAGGAAGTACAGTATCATGTACAAAAACATACAACATTTCTTTTTGCATTGTGACCATTGATGTTTTAGGTGGTTTTTAATATTAATATACTTGTATACGTATAAGATGTGAGTACGTCATTCACCACAGCTGCGTTGTGTTTACCGTGAACTCACCCTGACAGCTGCGGACTGGGTGCTCAGTGTGCGACGGTGATGTCCGCAGAATGCAGCTGCCGCTGACTTTACACATGTGGTCGATCCGGTCAAAGGTGAAACTAAACATGGTCTGGTTCTGGAAAACATCTGCAAACACGATGAACCCAACACCATGACGAACTGTCACTGCGCGTTGGCAGTTAGCCGTTAGCTAATTCTGACATTCATTTCTTACACAAGCGGCTGAGGTACAGAAATCGAGGTCGCACGCCGATGACGCAGATCACAACAAACCAATGGCGCGAGACGTCTCACTGTGTTGTTTTTTCCAAGCCAAACGTTAGTAGAATTAATATGATTATATTTTTAAGTCTTTGAAAATAAATGGAACGTGACGTAGATAAGTGAGACTAATAATTTTATTGGCTTAAAATCAAAGACAGTTGTTGTTTAAAAAATCTCAAAGAGTACTCATCACGTTTTCCTAAGAAGAAAAAACATGATACTGGGATTTTACTCTTATCGTTGTGATGACAGTCATTGACCCCACCCTACACCTAATTCTAACTCTAATGCAAAAAACAAACAAAAAAACCCAACAACTTTCAAACGGCTCTTTTTTCTAAAGCGTCCTCACCACGTGAGGCCTATACTCTACAGTGGCCCTCACAAAGATATAAATAAAAGTGTGCACACGTACACACACACACACACACACACACACACACACAAGGATATGCATATAACTTGTAGAGTGGATGGTGATTTGCATTTGTCAAGCAAGAACATGTGATGAGATCGAAGGCCTTAACAGCAGAGTCTTACTGAGGGAGACAGCCACAGTCTGGTACAGCCACTGCACAGTCTGAGCATTACATTTTCAACAACTGTACAGAGGTGAGCTATGCAGACCTTATGTGGGTCCTATGCTTTAGAAACATGGAGTTGTTTACAATATGCTCACTTATTTTTTTTGTTCCCTCAATGCAGAGACAGTGACTCAATCATGCCCCCTGCAGCCACAACCAAACTAGACTACACCCCACCAGATGGAGGCTGGGGCTGGGCCGTTGTCTTTGGGGCTTTCATCTCCATAGGATTCTCCTATGCCTTTCCCAAGTCCCTCACCATCTACTTTAAGGAAATTCAGGAATATTTTTCAGTTTCCTACAGTGAGATTGCCTGGGTATCTTCAGTTATGCTCGCGTCTATGTATGCAGGAGGTCAGGGGCTTCATATATTTTCAAATATTTGTCGCAGGAATATGTAGAAAATGCATTATTGCTAAATATAATATGCTGTGGACAGTTAAATTAGTAACTTCATCTTTTTGTTCTAAAGTGATGTAAAGTGAGAGATTTCCTTCCTCTCTGCAGGACCTGTGAGCAGTATACTTGTCAACCGCTATGGCAGCAGACCCGTGGTTATGGTCGGAGGGGTATTGGTTAGTGCTGGCATGGTGCTTGCTTCTTTTGGGACCACAATCATACATCTCTATCTTTGTGTTGGTGTAATTGGAGGTAATGTTTTTTCAGTAATAATCACGCATGTTGTTGCTTTTTGGTTATTCAGTAAAATATAATTGAAATGTATTCATTTTTATAACATTTTTATCATTTTTTTTATAAGTAATTGACTGCTTAATGGTCCTGCTGTTTGAGTTTAAGTGTGTGTTTTATGTTGCGTGGCTGTGTTGGGCTGACACAGGGTTCTTGCGTAATTTACACTCATGCTGTGTTATGATCAGTCAGTGCACTGTGTGAAAGTAATACTGGCCATTCTGTGCAATATGTTAATATTTGTAATGAATTTGTTAATTGAAATTAAACAGTGTTGTTCAAGTATCTCACAGATCAGCCCAAGTTTTTAAAAAACATATTACTGAATCAGATTCATTTAAAAAATCTAACAGTGGAGCAGAAAACAAAAATTATATAAAAATAGTTGCAGGATTTTTGTTAATGAAACACAACTCACAGACAACTGTGAGTTGTTAATATACTGATTCTTGACTCAAATAATCAGTAATTTGGTTTATAAAACTTATATTCATTTTGGAAAGACATTCTGTATTCTAACTTTTCTGTGTATTCATTAAAGCAAAATTATTTATGATGTGCAATTAACCATTTTATCTGCCCACCAGGTTTTGGCCTTGCCTTCAACCTGCAGCCAGCCTTGACGATCATAGGTACCTACTTCCAGGTCAAAAGGCCACTGGCGAATGGGCTCGCTATGACAGGAAGTCCAGTTGTTCTGTTCACTCTGGCTCCTCTGAATCAGTATCTGTTTGATTCCTATGGCTGGAGAGGTAGCTTCTTAATCCTGGGATCAATTGTTTTGAACTGTTCAGTAGCTGGTGCTCTGATGAGACCAGTCAACAAATGTATCAAACCCAAACCAAAGACCGATCTTGCGTGCGACCTCGCAGCCGCCGGGGAAGACCCTGCTGGGACTGCAGTTATGCCGTCGGGAAAACTCCAGACTGTAGAAAAGCAAAGTGAGAGCCAGAGTCAGAACTGTCTGCACAGATTCATTGACGTCTCACTTTTCAAACACAGAGGCTTCCTCATTTATCTCGTCGGTAACGTGGTAATGTTTTTTGGCTTTTTTGCACCTGTGGTATTTTTAGCACCATATGCTAGGCATCAAGGGATCGATGAATATTCATCAGCTTTCTTACTTTCTATTTTTGCTCTGGTGGACATGTTTGTCAGACCAGCAACTGGCCTCATTGGCAACACCAAGTGGGTCAGGCCAAGGATCCAATATTTCTTCAGTTTTGCCGTTGTATACAATGGTGTTTGTCACCTGTTTTGCCCAGTGACGCCTGGATATGTGGGTCTGGTTCTATATACGGTCTTTTTTGGTGTGGCCTTCGGGATGCTTTGTGCACTGCTCTTTGAGGTTCTCATGGACCTCGTTGGAGCTCAGAGGTTCTCCAGTGCAGTTGGACTTGTCACAATTATTGAGTGTGGACCAGTGCTTCTCGGACCGCCGATTTCAGGTATGTAAATTCCCAGTCGCGTGGGCACACTTACAGTATTGGAAAAAAAGTCAAACTTGGTAAATGACATGTGCATCTTCTCTTTCAGGTGCCTTGGTTGATACTTTTGGTGATTACAAATATATGTACTATGCATGTGGCGTGTTGATGCTGGTTCCCGGCATATTTTTCTTCATCATGCATTACTACAACTACAAGAAACTGGACGAGGAGCACAGGCATAGTGTGGCTGCAGAGATGAGGGATTGTGAAGAGGCCGTACAACTTAAAATGAGCCAAGATGATAAATAGTATTTGAAGCAAATGGATGAAGGCTTTTTTACTACTGCAGAACACACTGTATAGTAAACAGGCAATTAGTGATAAAATAGTTTTCATTTTGAATGAGTTTATTTGACTTTTCTGACATTTAGTACATATCTTATGTGTTTTAATAGTTATATTTTGCATATTATTATCATTATACGATGTGAACACTGTAACTCTAATGGCCTTTGTTCTTCAGTCACTGACAACTGCCCCTGCTGCCTTCAGGACAGTTATCACAGTTTCTCTATAAACTAATATGATAGCTCTTTGTTTATTCAGTGGCTAAATAATTTTTTAAAAAATACTATTATTATCTTTGGACCACTAGATGGCACACTGGACACTATTGTGTAATAGCTGGTAAAAGTGCAACACATCTCTGCTGTTAATCTGCACTGAAGCTACAGACATCAATGCTGAGGGCTTTGATCTTTACTGCATTGTTGTCCAGGGTTGGAGAGATGACCCTGCCTCAGGCTGCCACAAATCTGAATGGGTCGCAAAGGCACAGCTGTTAAAATACTGTTTTAAAATACATTCCCACTCTTCCCTTCCGGTTGCCCACAAATTTAAATCACACTCTTTTACTCTTTTTTTTTAAAGATAAATACGTCATTCAGTCTTCTCAGTTTTCATTTTCAGTGTTATGGGTACTATAAAAGTTGTTTCAGTAGATGTTTCCTACATCTATTTAGTAGATTTGCAAGAATTAATTTAGAATTAATTTTACATAAGAAAGGAGAACCCTGTGTAGATTATAATTTAATATTGTATCGCAATATTTGCATCTGTCGCAGAGGACTGAGGACAATTAAATACTATAGCTACATGGTAGGCCTCCAAATGTTTTTCTATTTTTAACTGACACTTGCTTGGCTAATTATTCATGTCTTGCAAATGAGCAGATCTCAGAGGAAATACCAAAGAGAGGATAATTACTGTGATTTTAATGCCAGGTCAGATTGTTATTTATCAACACAGGTCAAACTTATTTTTTGAATATAGTGCATGACTGCAGCCAGGCCGTGAGCACCTGCAATACAAGATGCATGGTTGAGGCATTCAGCTGAAGAACAATGCCATTATATGTATGTTTAAATGATCCTTTCTTATCCTGTCCCTGCAAGGTGCATATTGACCCCTTTTTTCTGATGGGCGAAAATTGCTTATGTGGGTGAATCAATATGTTTATTTATAGCCTAAGATAGCATTATCTGAAAATCAGACAAAACAATGTGGGTCCATGGCCAATGGCTGGATGGTCTTTGAATCCTGGTTTAATTTCAGTCAGCTTAAAATCACAGTTTGGATCAACAAAGCAACAATGCCATTATAGGTTACCTCGAGGTTGCTCTCACCAGTATTCACCCAAAATAAAATATGTTTTCTTTAGCTCTAACAAGCTATGGTCTTACCTCAAAACTGCTTCTGGTATCAGACAGTAAATTACTTCATAAAATCCTTCTCATTGAAAGAAAGAAATGGTCAATTTATGTATCTTGCAATATACGTTAGACAACTATACTACTGATACTGTATATCATTAGATTCTTGTTACCTGTGCAAGTGTAAGTAAGTAGAATTTAATTAAAGTTTGGATGAGCGTGAACTACTTCAAATATTTTGCAAAATGGTAAAACTAACAATTTTTTGTTATGGATGAATCTTGAGTTTTATTTTGTCAATCAAGTCATTGACCGTGCTGAGTGTAAAATGCATAACAATAAAGATAATGCTCAAAATGATATACTCAAATGGCTGAAATGCTAAAGTTATTCACAAAATTACTTATATTTTTCAGAATTGAAGTTTTATATTCACAGGCTAACTTCTAATCATTCGATTAGGAGCAACTGTGCCATAGTTACATGGGAGAACATTGCAAATACCAGACAGAGAGACCCCCAGGTGATCCAGGATCCAAACCACGAACCTTGCAGTGAAACATTTCAGGTAAATAAGCCAGGCCAATAGTTTATGTATAATGTATTGGAGTCGTTTAGAAATATAGAAGAAATATACAATGACTACGACACTGTAGCTATATTGCAATGAAAGCGAGAGATTGATGAGTGGACACAAAGTGAGAAAGTGAGGATTTCCAACTAGTGGCAGCTCCCATAAGCTCTGTATCATCTCCTCACTGAACAGCTTGAGCATAATCACTGTGATGAACTGTGACTGATGTCAGTAAATCTCACTTTAATTGGGACCTCAAACATTGAATCCAGGCATCTCTACGTCCCATCCACATGTAGACTACTGCCGTGCCAAGACGTAGTGTTTTAACCAGGCTGCTGGTCTGAGCTGTTGCATCGCAAAATTTGGTTTTGCCCACATAGCTGGGAGGAAAAAAAAGAATGTGATACTATTTAATCCGCCATGTTTGTTAATAGTCTCCACTAATCTCCTTTACCCACAGCAGCAGAACTAATCTGTCTTCACAATGTTTACCCTCGGAGTGGGAGGCCAGCGTCATGTGAATACAAGAGACTTAAGAGCCTATTCATCTGCCCTGTGGATGCAGCTGTGTATGACACATCGCCAGTCTGAATGAAACGTCAATAGCCAGTTCGCCTGACGTGGATACAGAGGGCATGTTGACACGTTGTAAGCAATTGCCACGTCAGTCTATCAAGGCCTCCATCAGACCTTCCAGACATTAGAGACACCATACCCCGCAGTGTGTCTTTACCGGCTGCTGCTCCTGATGAAACACAAGATTTACTGAGATCACAGTCTGAAAACAAGGCACCGGACACGCTATTCTTAAAAATCAATAACCTTCACAAACAGCCGTCATCACGTCGATCGTGGCCGCCCTGAAATTTATATGTAGACCAAAATCATCTGTGTTTCAGAGATATGGTTTGAAATAAGACGCTGTTCGGCATCAGCAGCGTGAGAGTCGATAGACTAGTCTGAACCACATGAAAGATACTCGTTAGCTTGTTCAAAATCCCAGCTAGCTGATCATTAATGTGCATCTAGAAGAGGACAGACATCAGCAGATACACACCAAAGTGTGACCTGCAGTATTATTAAGGAAGAAGGTGAAAGTTCAAGGTATTAATGCTTTACTCTGTTTAATTCTGTCAACTCTGTCGTTACTTTTACCACAAGCACTACATTTTAGACAAAGATAACGTACTTTGTATGTAACGTTAATTCAGAGATATGTCTGTCCTAGTTTCCATCATCAGCCCAAAATCCAACATCTTTTAATACATATAGCAGGGGTGGGCAATTAATTTTTACAAGGGGCCACATGAGAAACCTGAATTGTGTCAGAGGGCCACACCAAGTAGCTGGGTGGTGTCACCTACATCGCAGCTCTCATCCATACAGTGGCGATTCAAATTCAAATCCTTAAACAAAACGACCTGTGTACCACAGATTAAGCTTTACCTTTAATTTCTGAGAAAGAAATACTTGGCAGTCCATGTGTTGTTGAAAACATGGCATTAGTTACCAATCTTGAGGCTAACCTGGCTAGCGTCACTTATCACTGTTCACCTTCACTCACAACACACGCACGCACATACGTCGATACGGAGGTAATACAAACGTAAATGTAAACGCTTTTCAAAATAAAATTTCAAATTTCAAAATAAAAGCAGCACAGTTGTATTGCAAGCATGACACAGATATTTGTTTAATTTATGTTGTAATTTATGATTGGCATCACGCGGGCCGGACAGAGACGTAGAAAGGGCCGGATGTGGCCCGCGGGCCGTAATTTGCCCAGGTCTGACATATAGTGTAAATATAAAATGTTGGTCCAGTGACCACCTTCCCCCTGTCGCCTTGTTTAAACTAGTTAATAAATGTCATATATGTAGCTGCTTTAATTAGAGAATCAGAATATTTCGGCGAATTGTGTTGGTTTTGTGTGACTCACTGTCTTTCTGTGAACAACAGTGTGATGCAAAGTCAGTGTCGTATTACACACTGTTGAGCAGACGTTTAATACAAATGGGATAAAACAAAGCTTTCGGACAAAGACGGCCATTCTTTTAAAAACTCAAAACACAAAAGAGGAACTTATACCGCTAAACTACTCAATCATGGCCGTTTGTAAAAGAAATTGAGCTGCAAAGCAAAAGGATTTAGTGAGATTATGTTTTTACGATTATTTTGTCGGCGGCGAGACGGAGAATGTTGGAATTATCATCCAAACACACATGTACCCCACTTTTCAGTGTTGCCAATGGAGAACCGCTGACCAGTAGCCTTAATCTGCCACTCAAAATACACATTTAGTCTTTGTGAGAACAAATATGCGCCGTCGCTGTAACACTGGTTGGGGAGACTCTCTGCTGCCTATTTAAACCATTGTTCCTCTTTATCTGGTGAACACAGACAAGCACTGAAGCTTGCAATGTCTGTTGTCTGCATATTACAAGAAGAATACACGGATTGTCCAGTGGATTATAATCTATGCTTTGAGTAACACACTGAATCACACCGCTACATAACAAAGTTGATTGAGGATATGAAAAAACGAAATGGACAATAACTACCCACAAGTGCATAGGTTTTAAAATCTGGCGTGTGGATGATAAAAATAAGTGGTCTGTGTTATCAGTCTATCAGCGCGGCACACTTGAGTGACCAATTCGACCCGAGAGATAACAGTGTAAGATTTCATTTAAATCCTCGGCCTTTATTTGGAAAATGGTATTGAATCTAAAGCGAGTTTTCAAACCCCATCTGCAGAGACGTCTGAGATAGGCATTCCTGTGTCGTGTCCTCTGGGATCGACACCGAGGCCTCAGTTGAGGCTGAGTAGGTGAAAGAGAGACCCAGCACGGACAAGGGAGAGAAGCAGAAATAATTATAAGAACAACTGAGGCGTATCGGCTTGTCCTTGGCTCAGAAATGAAAAGCAGGATGTGACATGATGGCACAAATCAACTGCGAGCCCATATACAATACCTGATTCGCCCATAACGTCTGTGCAATTACACATCAGGAACCCTGTATTACTGGGATTCTGTTACCAAACTGTGTCATCTTCCCATTTCTGGATAATTAACTGTATCATTACCCTGACCTGAAACTATTGATGAGCAGGGAGCAGGAATGATGGCAGCCCTCGCTGGGAATGCGGGGGCATTAATGACTAAGTTAATCTGATGCATAGAGAGCACAATGTTGTTAAAGGTTTTTGAGCGCTGGCCTTTGTAATCACAAGTGAACGTTACAGTGGGTGAAGTGAATCAGTGTCCTTAGAGGTTCTTTGTGTTTCAAGGACAGTCTCTCCTGAGTCTGAGGCTGACATGATGAGATTGTTGACTGTAGCAGCTGCCTCGCTAAGCCTGCCAAAGGTGTGTGATTAAATTCCCATTCTTTTCCTAAGGAGAAGCGGAGCCATTTCGAAATCCATAAACCATATGGACAAGTCAATGAATCGTCTTTTAAGATGATCCTATGGGTTCACTCAGAAGGAAATGACAATAGAAACTGGATGTATCTGTGTGCAACACACAGCCGTGTGAACACAGTTTTTTTTTGTGTTGTTGTTGTTGTTGGCTTTAGATTTAGATTTCATGTAGTGGAGAAGCAGTTTTAGAGGAGTTGTTGAAATCATTCAAATGAATCATGCACAAAGAATGAAGCTTATCGTATTCCTTTTTTTACGTCAGTGACCATAATGAAAACAATCAAACACAAACACAGTAACTGATCCAACCACTGTATGTGTCTGATGTGGCTTATTCCTCTTCCATAGACCTGAATTGTTGGAAAACTATTAAAGCATAGCTCTACACTGTACTACTGTACTACTACTACTGTTTATTTTTGTATTTTAGAGCACCAACATGTACAGTATTAATATAAACAGCGTAACTTTTGTTCACTACTGCTACATTGCTGCTACATTACTACATATGATCATTTAAATAATTAGTTACAAGTCCTCAAAATGAAAGAACATAATCAATGATCTATGTTTTCCCATCTGCTATGAGGCTGTTGACTCTATACTGTCCCGGTGCGTCCAGATGGGCGACATGTGCATCCTGTTGCCTGAAAATCGTTGCCATCTCCTCGGAACTGCAGACGATTGAGATGGATTTGGTTGTTTAACAAAAACACACACACACACACACACACACAATGAAAGGTAGCTCAAGATATTTTGACTAAAATGAGTCACTGTCATTAAAACATTTCTATGTTCAGAGCAGATACAGAAAGAGCTGCACCTCTATGGAGTAAGATAGCGATCAAAAAAATGTACAGTCAAAATACAGGGGGTCCTCGAGTTACGTCGGTCGCGAATTACGTCGTTTTCGTGGTTACGACACATCTCCTGTGAACTTCCTTGTTTCGGATTAAGCGATTTGCCCCGTAAATATGTACAGACTTCACACGGTAACGAGTTGGTGCCGGCTCTCTCTGTGTCTCTCTGACTTTTTTTTCTCGGCAGCCGGTAAGGAGATGCACACGGACACAGATGCGTTCGGGATCGTGGCGATACACGGTTGATATCAGAAATCTAAAGGAAATGCTCATTACACTCGTGATCTCAGCCCCTACGGTGTGACAAGAGGGCCAAAAGGCAATTCACCATAATAAACTCTTATTTTAGCGTGGTGTTATAGTGACATCTGGTGGCACAATGTATGCACAATGGCACAATGAATGTATGGTCCGACTTACGTCGAAATTCGGTTACGACACATTCTCAGGAACGGATCTCCGACGTAACTCGAAGACCCCCTGTATTGGCAATAAAATTCAGTGTTAAACCTTTCAGTGCATTGTACTGCTGTATCAATATTAAGAATCGATGTTGCCGAATTTTTACTTTCGGCAACATCCCGGCACTGATGTTGCCGAAAGTAAAAATTAGACCTCAAATCCTTCATTTCTCTCGGGTAGAAAATTGCACTCATGGGAATTATTTGTACACACTTGTATTAGTGTCTATTGTTTAAATGGAGGACAGTGTCCATTGTCACTGAGGCAGCAAATGCAACTTAAAAAAAAAAACAAAAAACAAATCGGCCCTGTACTGCTTCAGTGTAATGTGCTGAAACTATGGGTTACGGCCTGATTGTGCAACAAAATGGTATAAAAGCTTAAGTGTAGAACAATTCCAATGCAATTAGTTCATCACTTTCATAAACATGAGAAACATTGTCAAATGAAAAAAATGAGCTTGTTTTGCAGTTGAATTATACAGCTTATATAAACAACCCCCAAAAAAACATAATCTAAACAAAGGACTGAAATTAACCTCATCATCACAGAGTGAAGAGCATGATTGCAGGCGCAGGCAGAATTACACAATACCAGGATTCAAAAAACGCAGCCCTCTCATCTGTCGAAATGGGATGATTGCAGCTGGACTGAAGGGTCCTTCAGTGAGAGGAGCTTTGAAGGGTCGACATGGAGGAAGAGGTAGCACATGTGGGAGGTGCCAAATAAAGCATCGCTGATGAACTTCTTCGGCACTTTGCAGAGATTCTGCTGTGTGCATGCCGTCCCACTTGAAACCCAGTGCACACGGCTACGCTTTGTATGCATCCACATACAGTATGTAAATGACCACAACACATTTACCTCCACTTTTGACAAAACAAAGTGAGATTTTTTTTTTTTTTTGCCAGGTCAAAGTTGAAAGAGGTTATCCTTTATTGCGCAAGGCTGGTCCCTATTATCCTTTAACACAAACAATTGCACAATGATACAATTAGCTCAACGTGTAGCTGCTGAGTGCTGAGTAAACAGCAGTCAGTTATCGGGACATATCAATCGGCTCATGTGACACAGCCCAATAAAGCAGCGGGTATCAAATTTAAATAATCTTGTTTCTATTTGTATGATATTAAAATGTTAACCCACTAATATAACTCTTTCATCTCTTCTTTTCTTTTTCATTCATTCCCCAATACAAGGCACACTTGTCTCATATACTCTTATACACATCTATCTTGTCCTCTGCTATTGTCTGTATCTCATCACCCTCCGTGTGAACCCATGTGTCACGCCTATGAATCAGACTTTCTTCTGCCTCCTATTTTGAATTCCTGACAGTACTCATGTTAAGAGAAGAATGCCATGTATTCTCTTTAAACAGGGGTCATAGGTGTCAGATAACGTGTTGAATATTGTGATAACTTCCCTTTACCGGGTTCCCGTAAAATACAGGCGTAAAATACAGTGACGAGAACAAAACATAGAGTCACTCTACACATCTGCAGTATACTGTTGTTTTCTGCTGTTGAGTTATGGCAATAGCACACAATGGATGATGGGACCATGGACTTATCAATAATGCATAAGATAGTAAGAGAAATGACAGGCACTCTGCTGGTAGGTTCTCTCCAGAAGCAAGCCATAAATTTGCAGGGCAATAATAATGACTCTTCTCAGGGAAATAAAGGCCACCCTCTGCTCCCCATAGTCATAAACCTGACTCACTCTTCCATTGGCTGGAAGAAAAATGCTTCCTCTCCCACCGCACAGGAGTCATACACAGTAGGTACTTCAACCAGCCAACTTGATATGCAATCATCTCTCTTTACAGAGGAAAGAATACAATTTCACTTTTTATATTAGATGTTTTGCCTTTATGCCTGTGGAGGTGGAGGCGGGGTGGGGAGGTAGTGTAATGGCGAAATGAGGTTCACCTTATTTTGATTTCCAGTGAGTCTTTTACTTGGATCATCCTCAAGTGGAGTTTATGTCAACATTCCTTTATTTTGTTTCTTAATTTTTGCCTGAGATACAATCACAGTTGCCTCTCGTAGTGACTAAAGTCTGATCCTGACAGAATATTTTTAGAAATGTCTATAATGCACTTTCTTGCCAAGAGTTACACGAGAAGATCAATGCCACTGTCATAACTGTCTGTCACTGAGACGCTTACTGAACAAATCAGAGAGCAGTGTCACTCATCAGCCGTTTCGCTCTACCATCTGCATCAACATCCTCCAGTCTATTGCCATCCAGTGCCGGACTGGCCATCAGGTAGACTGGGACATCATCCCACTGGGCCCCATAACACATCTAAAGCTCCTATTAAAATGTACCATTGCACCATAACAAGCAGTGGCGTAATAACCTGTCCTCAGTATCAATTATTTACCTTTCCCTAATGATGTCGGGAAATGAGGTCAAAGAAAACATGGTAAATTGATAATGGGTTATGTTTTTTTAAGGTCATATGTGTAATTACAAATGTCACTGTGATTTTTAATTAGGTTATCTTGAGTTTGAAGTTGGTGCCAACCCACACAGGTATGACAGCAATCTAAATAAAGCACCTGTGACATCCTGGTATGTTGCTGAAAGCTCTGTCAGTCTGTTGCAGGTTTGCTCCACCCCCCATTAGTCTGATTGCCATGAACTACCTCACCTGAAGTACCAGCTGTTCCTCGCTCCTCAATCAGTGGACCAGTATATCAGCCCAGCAGAACCGCTGTGTCGTCTCTTTTTTCACGCTTGACCTCCACGCTGCCTGAGAGACTTTATGCTGTTTTGTTTTGTACTCTAAACTGGTCAACTCTGTCTGGAAGCTTTGTAGAGGGGTTTTCTGCCATTTATTTCCCAAGACTTTTCTCCTGAGTGAGATGATTGTGCTTTTCTTTTTGTCTGTAGGTTTAGTTAACTTCTTTTTTCCTAGTTAGGGTGGGGAATTTAGTTTTCTTTTTATTTTGGCCTTGAAAACCCTGATGTTGTTTGCTTCCGTTTCTGTCAGTTTATTTGTTATTGTTTCATATTAAACAAAGCTCTTTTGTCCCCTTTATTAAGAACTCAGTTTGTGTTCCCCTTTTTTTAAATTCTATCCATATATGTTACACCTGTGACCCCTAGACGGCTTATGCTTTAGGTTTGTACCAGGACATCCTCAATTGTACTAAAAAAAAGTCTCTGACCCTATAGATTGCTAATATTGATAGTGCAATGGAATGCAATAGAAAAAAAGCTTCCTTCTGCTATTTAGTTATATTAAACAATTAAATATTGAGTTTTTTGTGTGTGTGTAAAAATTGACTTTCTGTGTATTCTAATATCTCATCTTATTTGTATTCTAAAACCATCAGCCAGGAGGAAATTGCATTAAGGTTTTTAACTGACCTCTGCAGGTACCTTCAGGGGTTCCAGCCATATTAAAACAGCAGTGGCCCAGAACAAGTACTCTGGTGTGGAGAATGCTGGGCAGAGTCTGCTCAGAGAGTACAAGCAGCAGGTAGAAAACAGCTTAGGGTCCATTTTTGTGCTGAGTGCTGCCCACAGAAGGTTACAGGAGACACTCTGACCTGGTCCTCAGGGTTAGACTGAGATTTCTGTTGAATCCCAGCAGAGATTAAACATATTTCTCCCTGATCTATTCCTGATTTTTGTATCTTCACCTCCCGCCACAAAAAAATAACACGCAACGACTCTCTTTCCATTTATGTGTCAGTTATAGGGGGACTGGATTTTTTACCAAGGAAAAAAGGAAGATGCTGTTATATACAGTATATTCCAACATCTGCCAAAGCAAAGTCGCGGATGTGGCACTTTTACACATCCAATCTGATATATGACATACAACATACGTCTGTAACGGGAACACGGCCGAGTGATTATGTTCATGCCATTCAACCGCTAATGAAAACATGTGAATATGGCTGCATCTCGGCAGTTCAGTCACGTCATGTGACGTGAACCCGACTTCAATGCACACACGTCATCATATATTTTGAAAAGGCAAAAGAAACTAGTGATTTTTCTGACTTTGATTCTGACAGATTCAGTCTCCTTTCAAAGACCTTTCAGATAAACTGTTATGACGTCCTCACATCTGATTCTACAACCTTACAGACATCACTTGGCACATGCTATACATATATCTATAATCTCAATTATTAACACAAGCTCGCTAAGGCTTACCCCAGATAACCACTGACTGCTGATGACATTTTTAAAGGCAGAAAGTGGGGGGGAAAAGCACCTATTGTATCAGTGTTTTCTTCACCAGGTCGCCCTGCGAGAGAGAGAGAGAGAGAGAGAGAGAGAGAGAGAGAGAGAAGGTTTTACAGTAGCGGATCTCAGGAGAGGCAGTTACTGGAATGGAAGAGTGACGCCTAAAGCCAGAAGGCAACAGCATCTGCTCTCTCTGGAGACTGCCACCAGCAATTTTAGGCTAAAAGACTGGCTACTTATGTCAAAATGTCTACATTTGGGCTCTGTTTTTTTTCCCTGCCTGACATTGCATTTCCATTGTTCCCTGTGTTCATTTAAGAATTTCATAATGGGCATGCAATGACATTTGACTTAATGGTTGGATCAAATTGTGCAGCTCTCAGTAAATGTCAGTCAGACCCGGGAAATAATGGGAGAAAAAAGGCGGTTTGCGTTTCCATTTTTGAAATAACCGAGCAAGGTTTGCTTTGCATTGGCGATGCTTTTTTATTCTGCCTTTCACATCACACCTCAGCTGTGTCTGGGAAGTTAATGGGTTGTTTTGCCTGAGAAAAATCTGCCTTACTCTTATCCATGACATAGGTATAATGGAAAAGATTAATATCCTTAAAAGAATCTATTAAACGCTGAGATCAACTGATGTAAAAGGTGAGACATTCAATTTCCATTAAACATGAGGAGCTCAGCGAATTGAAAAACAGCCCCCTCAAGTCTTGCGTTATTTTAATAGCGGTTTGGGCTGATTCTTCCCACAAAGACATTAATACTCTTCTGAATAAGATTCAAAGGCCAGATTCTCACACTGGCTTCTATAACCATAATCTTATTTCTTACTTGGCTGAACTTGAGAATTGGCTCATGCAGCTAAAATAGACACCAAGTGTTTCCCATTGACCTTTGTGGAAAGGAGCAGAGAAAACAAAAACTCTCAATGAAAATGCTAATGAATCGCTTGAAAGGCGTCGCTCACTATTTCAATGTAAGTCATTTGCTGGCAGTGATTTATTGGTCTCAGTGAAAAGATATCGAAGGTGTAAACCAATGGCAGGATAATATCTTCTTCTCTTATTGAGTTTTTCAAAACGATTTCAACCTGCGTGTCTCTTTTGTGTCTGCAACCAAACTTGTTTGTACAAATGTTGGCGATTGTGAATTTTGTGATTATTAGAGGCGAAATGCCTGTAGAAATATGTGACTTTTATCTACCAAAAAAAGAAAAAAAGAAAAAAAAGGAAAAAAAACGTGCTTTTTGTTCAAAAGGCATCGCATGACACGAGCCGCACAATGACATGTTCCGTGTGATAGAAATCAGCCTCCCGGGCGTGGTGTCATTGTAATCAGTGGTAATATCTTCTCAAAATGTCAAAGCTAAACCTTTAGCGATTCCTGTTATGACAAGACCAGGAACAGCTGGGGGGGGCTAAACAGAAAAATGCTCCAGAGTTGCTCCAGAGACATCTGCAGCTCGCCCACCCTGAACAAAACGCAACGATTTATTGACATTTTCACTCTGCTTAGCCACCCCTGGCACAAGAAGCAGCCAACACATTCCCTCGTAGGCATACCATTACTGAAAGCAAATCCGACATGGAATCGGACAGGCGTTAAGAGCAAACCCATAATGCTGTCGATATTTGTAAAATAGTATGTTGCATTACTGCAGATGGAAGAAGGGGTAGAATGCTCTGGCTGTGGCCCCCTAAAAAAAACACCACATCACTGTAGGAATACCATTCAGGTCAAAAATCAGCAGGGGTTTATGGGTTGTCTGCTTCCTGGCTTTATCTGCACCTATCAGATTTACTTGTGAACATCCTTGCAAAAAAAATATGTCCATTTTGTCAGGGTCACTTTTCCAGGAGCTGCCGTCAGAAGCATTCAGGGAGGAGTTCACTGAATCAGCAGTGCATAAACCTTCTTCACAGAGAAAGTGGTGTCCTGTAGGTCAGGAACAAATCTTTGTATGATTGTATGTTTGTTGTGCTGCAGATGTAATAGAAGAATAGAGATTGTGTTTTTTTTTATTATTATTTCAAAATTAATTGTTGCTTTTTGGTTCCTATTCTCTAAGTGAATTGTGATTTCAAAGGTGTGATTTCAAACTTACAACAAATTACAAACGCAATAACATAATATAATTATAGCCTCCATTTGGTCTACAGAGCTGTAACTTAAAAACATGTATCTAGTTTTACTGTTGTGGTATTTCCATAACCTGTTTTCCACCGTGAACCATCACTAAAGGAATATTTGAGTTATTATGTTATATATTTTTTTAAAATGGTTTTAAATCTTGACTTAGTCGAGAAATACCAGTCTAATATTAAAATATTATAATCAGTTAGGCTGTTTGTTTTAACGTTGTTGCTGATCAGTGTGTTGAGTCATACAAATGTTGCCTCCAGTTTCTTGGTAAACAACAGTAAATTGTTTTTAAAAAAACGTGTAGGAAATAATTATTTTACGTTCAGAAGTTTACAGTCTATGGGCTATAGATTTCATTTTCTGGTCCATTGACCCTTTCTACATGGAAATGAGACAAATGGCTGTTAAAGGTTAAAGGTTAAAGTGCTGATGGCATGCGGGTGAGCAGCAGTTCAGCGAGGTAGCAGGCGTGCACAGGGATGTGTAAGTGGTGTGGACCGTGGCTTTACGCACCTCTCACATTGGTTCATTTGGCTACAGTCAGTCACTGAACTGAAACGCTGTGTTCTACTGAGGAGGAACAATACAGTTTACCATCAGCACGAGAAAAGCAAGCAGCAAATTCAAGATAACACTCTTCCTTTCCTGCATAATTAAACTTGGTGAAGTGTTAATTACTGTGAGAACAGTGAAGAACAGTGATTTAGGCTCAGAGTGTTTGTTTGAAATAGCATATTAGTGTGCACACGCGCATGTGTGTGGCAAAACACGGGCTCCCAAAAACACATTTCTCCAATTTCAGGCAGTGCTTCACCTTTAGGTACAAAACCACAATAATAATAAATCTTCAACAGATATATGTATATGTAGGAGTTTCTCCTAAACACACGTTGCGTATCTTCTCAGCAGTGTTGACTCTGCCGGAGCCTCAGACATTAATGGTAGCTCGTAGTGCGCCCACATCTGAAGCAGCTTCTCGCTGTTCTTCTCACTCTGAGTATTTTTCACTCCCTCCTGAGCTGGAAATTCACCTGTCTTCCTAAGCAAGCATCAAAATAAAAATCTGAAGTCTTTATGCTGGAGAGATGGCAGTTTGAGCCCTGTGTGCAGAACCTGCCTGAGGTTCTGCACACAGGAAGAGAGAGAAAAAGAAAAGAAGAAAAAACAAAACAAAAAAAAATAGACACAACCCAAAAGTAGAAATCAGTGCTGATTTTAGTCTGAATAACACCTCTCATCTTTCCTCCTTTGCCACAATCTCCATTATATTTCCATCACAGACTGGAGAGCTCCCCCTCTGGAGGTGAAGATTACCTTGACTTAATGAATGCTATTATTTCTCAATACAATCTCCTTTCTTTTCAGCGTGCGCAAACAAGCTCCTTCCTAATCTTCTCCACCACCACAGGTGTTTGTTTCTGGTAAAATGACACACAGTCTTTCTGCTGAGGTTTCTTGCTTTCATTTGTGAGAATGCACATTCCGAGATCTCTGAGCGTACAATAAAAGTCATTCCCTGGTTTGCATTTGACAGAGGCACATGATGAGGTGTAGTGCCACCATGCCGTCGAATCCAGAGGCAGTCTGGCTTTAAGATGTGTGCTACAGTCTTTACACTCAGCTCGGCTCACTGAGGGGGGACTCAGTGAACGCCGCTGCTCAGAGGCTGCCTCTCACTGGAAGGATGCAGACGGTGAAAGAGGAGATTCCACTACAGTTAATTACGGAGCACTCTGCACGTGCCAACAGCCGCGAAGAGGCAAATGAATCCAGTGTCAATGGGAGGAGTGATGTTTCAAAGGTGGAGCTGAGAGAGCTGTAAAAATCCATTTCCTGACTCTGGCTTGACGGTCATTTCTGAATCACTGGACTGTTGCTATCAAAGTACAGGAGCGGGGAGAGCGAGTCAGTGGAGTTCCTTCCTCCAGACAAATTCACTTACTGGATGGGATCGGCGTGAGCAGTGTTATGGATGGATTTGTGTCATTCCGTTGAGATATTAATATACTCTGTTTGGTTGCTCGGGTAAGGTTGGATTTTTTTTCTGCTCTATTGTTAGGAGATGTGGCTTTTTGTATAAAGCTGGTAAATTATATATTTACCAAACAAAATATACGTATTTATTTCTATCTTGTGTGAAAACTGCACAAATGAAGAATAACAGCATGTCAGGGTTTATTATTGTTTTTATTTTTTCTATTAGCATTATAGTTTGATTTATTAGTTACTTAGCCATTTTCTGTATTATTCCATTGCCACAAACGAAGTGGGCATGTGACAATTCAATTTTGCATCAATCTAATCTACAGAATGTATTTATTTTTTCTTTACATCCGGGGTGACATCATTCTATGTAGTACTTTTTTTTCTTTCCTAAGGTTTGATGAGGGTTATGCTAATTCTCTTTTGCACAATAATGATGAATCATATCTCAAGTAAGTCAAAGAACAATTCAAATATCAAAGTGAAATATTTGCTAAAGGTTACGGTGAGATTATGATGTGAATACTGAATGAACTTGATGATTTATAATGTAATGCTTCATGTCAGTTCGTTGCTGCTATGACAGGTGTGGAACGGTTTTTCATACCGTCTCCTTCTCCTATCACCAGGACCGTTCCTTGTCGTTGTTCCACTTTCTTCTGCTTCCTTTTCTTTTCTTATCCAAACAGCAGGGTGAAACATTACAGGGCTTTTGGTTCCCCTTAGTGCTGTGTCACTGTCACATTATTCTGACATCCAGAAAAGCCTCGGCACCGGGCTGCTTGCAAAAGCTGCTCTTTCTTGAAGTTTGATTTGGGTTGTGAGGCAGGAGCAGAGCTCAGGAGTTGAGGGGAGTCAGCCAGTCGGAGGAAATCTCTGCTGCATGGGAGAAAAACTCCCCAGGGATCACTCAGCATTTGCAGTGTTGTGGCTTTGGGACATGACAGGGCGAACGATGGAGGAAGACCAGTGAAGAAGTCACACTTATATAATCATGTTAATGACAAATTCAGATGACTAACAGGCTCTGCTGAAGGCATTAAGACCAATTATCAATTCAGCTCCTTCACCGGAATGGGTTTTGTATGTGCTATTTTTGCGTCTGTGTGCATGTCGGTTGGTGATGGAAGGGTGGGGGCAGGTCTCAGGGAGGGGCGTGAGGTCACAGGTTGGGAATGCAATGTAATTTTGCAGTGACTTCACCTTTGCCGGTCCTCAACAGATGTGTCCTGTCATGTCCTGGCTGCTCTGCCTGAGCCTCTGGGTCAGTGTGACTGCCATTCAGCTGTGTCAGGCCACTTTCTACGACACCATCCAGCAGCATCATGGGATGAGGCCCGGGAGAACCACCATTCAAATGATCGGTGAGTCCCTCTGTGCCTTCTCTCCTGTCCGGGTGAAGACAGAGTTCTGCACTGAACTGTAGCGTTAGACGTGTTGGGGTTGGGGTTAGGTTTTGGGTTAGGGTCTTCTCAGTGGCGTCGATTTCTCCCTGAGGAGGATGGGTTTGGTTGCCTGTGTGGTTAATTTAACCATCACAAAGAGTAATAAAACAGCATTGTAATTATTTTTCAAAGGGTTCACATTTCTATCTTGATTTCATGAAGTCATTACATTCATTAATACGTCAACAGTTCAGCTTAGGCTAACAAGCAATTATTTCACCAGCAGATTGTAAAAAGGCTGTTTTCCCATTACGATTTGGCCTTGATAGCGAGTGCAGTTCTGTACCGGAAATCACACAGCTACACAATAGGTTTTTGAGCAATTACACTTGATATTCATGCTACACTGCTCACCCTCAATTTGATCTGTGCGATTGTGCTCCCTGTGAAATTGCACCGAATAGAATATGACCAAAACATTGCTGGCGAACTTTTGTTTTCGTCAGGCGGATGTGAGCCATGGTTATTGTAAATAAGCATGATCTCGGGATTCAGCAGTGGAGAGGAAGACGAATGCTGTCAGAACTTCAAAGGGAGAAGAAGCTGCATGAACATACAGGTCCTTGGTGTCTGTTATTTCCTCCATGCAGTACCGCACCTCAAGCGTATCAGCAAGAGGTCTTTTCAATAACGCCAGTCAGAAGACTTCCTGTTCCAACACCTTCCTTTCATTACTCACGTCTGCACATGTGTACTGGACGAGGGGAGAAAATAGTCCCAGAAAAGAGACAAAAAAGACACTGGCAAACAGGGAATCTTCTCATGTAGACAAAAAGGAAATGAAATTAATATTTCTAATGCGTATGTGGGTACCTTTTTTGGAGAAACTGAGTTGAAAGTGAAAAATTCAAATCCTTTAGATACCTCTTTCCCCGACCGCGCGAATGCCCTGTCATTCCATTACCGAGGTATGGCTAGTCCTCACTCCTGGATAAATGAGATGCCAGTTTTATGAGAGGAGGATGGGATGTCTGTCTGGATTGATTCTGACACCAGGACATTTGGCCCATGCTGTGTGTTGTGTGCTTGTTGGATTGGTGGGAGGATTGGGGTTGACGGGTCACGAATTGGTGGCAAAGGGGCCACTGGTTGCAGACCACTCGTCCAATCATTAAAGGCAGCAAAATACCACAAGTTCACAGCAACTGGTATTACCAGAGGAAAGCAAGATTACATAGGACGAGCGATCATTTGTGTCCTTGCCAAAAGAAATCGAGATCTATGGGGCAACGTTGTCAAGGAAACCGCAAGTCAATCACGCGTGGTGACTTTAATAACCGATAAACCCTGACCTGGTCTTTGTTGCCTCTCGATACACAAATTCTAGAAAATACAAGAGACAAAAAAACGAAATACAAGAAAAGAGGCTTTTAGACTTAGCAGCGGCGTTGGATCGGTCAATCAAAAAGCATACTTTTTAAGAATTTTTGTTGACAACATATAACGACTGCTACACTCAGCACCTACATATCAGCAGCCACATTGCAAAGACTGTGTGCCCAGCAGTCCAGCAGTCCAGCAGTCCATTAGTCTAACGCCTTTGGACTAGACGTGTATATACTCAGTGATTCGGAGAAAGCGGTCTGCTTCCCACCCTACAGCTCTGCTTACAGATTGCTGCCTGCCATTCTCTCAGATACGCTCCGAGCTTTTCTCTGCTCAGCCAGTGCAGACAGCCCTGCTCTCTGCGCTATGATTCATAAGGTGCCGTGTTTATTTGGTGCAAAGAGCGTGAACGGCGCACAAAACGGGAGCAGATTGTCTTTTTTAGTGTGCCTGTAAAATCTGGTGTGCGGAGATGTTGATTTTGGGGTCGTGCGCTTCCCCGCCCATGAACACGTCAACTGAAAACCCCAGGCAGAAAGTTTTATTAGTCTAAAATAAAATTGAGAAAGAAAAAAAAAGCTCTCACTTGCAAGTTTCAAGAGCAGCAGTTCGGTTCTTGTGTATTTGTCTGATTTGCTTTGGAACAGCACAAAAAAAAAAAACTCTGGCTGACTGAATGTCAGTGGCTGTTGCAGTCAGTATTTCCATGTGAAGAAACAGTGCCGTTGGTGATTGAGTGCACAGTGTGGGGGTGTTAGCAGAGCGTATGATAAAGAGGATATAGTGGCAGCCTCAGGTGGCTCTGCTCCACCACTGTTCAGAGCTGAAATGTCATTGGTTCTCTGCAGTGTGAGGACAACGTTTTACCTCATAGTTCCTGTATAAGTATGTGCAGATGAGGTTTATACAGAGACACCCTCACTTCTAACATCTCTTCTATATTATAATTTATTCAGCGTTAAGACATAAATACTTTACTCTGCGATATCCATTTCAACTGTCCTCCTCTCCCCTCACACTCTACCTGCTCTGACAGTTCGGTATAGCAGCTGTAAAGCCTCCCCCCCTCAGGCAAGTCTGTTCACTTTCATACATGGCACATGTCTGTATTTTCCCACGTTTCCAGGCCAAACCCTCTCATTTCTCCCATTCGGGAGCTTTCAGTGAAGGGTCGAGGATCTGGACGCTCCACCCCGCCATGCTCACGAAAAAAAAAAGAAGCCACTTTCTTATAAAGCTCTGCAATGAAACGAACACGAGAAATGGATTTTCGGCTGTCACAAACAAAGCTTGTATCTCTACGCGCAGTTTTAGACACTGACAAGTTAATAGCCTTATATAATGCATCCTGGAGGAACATTATTTTGACAAACATCTTCCTCCACCATTCCCCTACACTCACCGCCATGTGCTCTGGAGCGTCATCCCCGCTCCGCCACAGTGCCAATGGGAAGTGGCACTCAGCCTGAGCCCAGGGTCGCTCCACATCTGGAGCTCAGCAAACCCACTTTGTCCTGACGTTGTTGCGTGTGACATCGGAGGACCAGACTGTAAACAAGCAGCCGCTTCCTCTACAGCCTTTTGAGCTGATTTCCTTTGCTTAATGACTTTGTCGTAAGTCACTGTTGCATCATATATTGTGGCAGGGATAAGCATATTTGTGTCATTTCCCTTATTAGCCCTGAAAGAAAAATATACTCAAGTAAATGAATCTGGGGACAATCAGTGTCTTAATTATTACTGTATGCTCACAACTACAAATAGGAGTCTTTCCCATTTATTCCCTCTTTTAGACGATGAATTATTCATAAAAGAGGTTCTCCTCGAAGCTTGTGGATATTTGTTTAAACAGCGTGCGTGTTTAATTGAAGACTTTCTGCCAGTTTTGTACGGAGGCTATGGTTTGTGATCACAGCACTTATATGCAAAATGAATTTTCTGTGGCCCACAGCTTAATTAATTAGCTGGCTCTCTCCCGCTCCTGACTACACCAGCTGTTTTTCGTCTCAGCCAGAAACCCCAAACATTAATAACAGGGTTTTTAAAGGTTCGCAAAGATGATGGTTCGATGATACTTATCATCGTGGTTGTGTCATGTTTTTTTGGCATGAAAAACAAGGAGCTGGATTTAACCAAAGTCTATATACTGGATCCAGTAACTACTGTATTAGAATAATACTGATTGGATACGTTTAAGAGCACAATGTTGATAATTATAATATTGACAATGACATTATTTCCCTACAATCACAGAACATATCGCAGTTCAGTACAGGTCATTACATTGTATGTTAGTCTCCATTTTCTATCAAATTAGTCAGCCCAGTCATCACAGATCATTGTGTGGTGCTCAGTGCTGGCAGAAGTCTGTCCTGTTGGCGAGCTCATGACCTCTGAGCTTTCATTCTCAAACTCATGCTCCATTTCTATTTCTGAAATTCCGGCTGATCGTTTCGCACAAAGATGATATTCCTTATCATCTGTCGCTACAGGCGCATCTCAGTGTTTATATTTACTGTTGTCAAACCCTAACAGTTTCAAAGGCCTGCACGTCTCGCGTCGCACTCTGTCACGTTACTTTGACAGTCACTTTACATGAAAGAAATGTATCCTTGTATGTATTACGCTGCAGCATCAGCGACTCGAAATGTGGCAACACAAGGAAATGCAGCAAAAGCTTCAGTATTAAGGCCCAAACAAGATCCGCCATATGGTTTTCTATGTGCATTAGGAAAAAAACAAAACGTCTGCCCAAGGAGAGGAGTACATTGACGTTAAAGCAGAGCTCCCATTAAACGCAGTATGGGATTGTATGTAGGAGGCGTTCGCTGTTTAATAACAGCTGAGAGTAGTGGAAGACATTTAGCCTCCGAATGGCTGATTGTTCCTAACCACTTTGCCTCTATGCATCCTCTCAGGCTCATTAGCCCCTGATTCTTAGACCTCTGTGTTGTTCATTAGTTAGCAGCACTTCTCATCATATGTTGTTTTGACAGCTGTCAGAGCTGAGGGATGGTTGACTCTGAAACCCAGTCCTGATGAAGTCCTGATAAAAGGGCTCAGTCCACAACTCAGCTCAGCTGCACAGATACCATTCATTATTCATCACTGTTTTTAACAATGGTCTGTAAACTTACTGAGCCTGTTGGATATTTACCTGTGTCTGAAAATGAGCTGATGGAGTCCTAACAGGGTTTATAGATAATAAACATCTTTTTTTTTCATACTAATTAATGTGTGATGATGGTGTTAGGTGAGATTAGTATGAAACTTTCATCGCCGTGAACTGAGCTCGTGCTGGGTTGAGAAACCTGTGGTGGTCCATGTCTTGGGGAAACACAAAACAAGTCCAAACAGTACAGTCGACTTTTTGTGTTTGGGTTGTGCTGTTTGCAGGAGTTCAATCTTGTTTTGCTCCTTGTTTCTGCTATGCTTTTCTTTTTTGTGGCCATTTAAAATCCATTTTTATATGTTGTTTCTGCATCCCGTCTTTGGGTTTGATTTCCTCATTCAGTCTCTGTCACTCTGTGTGCTCTTTTCGCAAATATTAAATTTACTCTTCTCTTCCGCGGCTGATGTGTCTTCCTGTGATCTGTTTGTTTCTTTGCAGTCATTTTGCATTTGTATTTTTACCTTTCATTCACATCCCTCGCCACATGTTTTCAGCTGCTCTGTGCCTCCGATGCTAAGAATTTTTGCTTTTGTGCGTTCGCATTTTTGGTTTGCACCAACCATTGATTAACATGAAAAAAACAATAACATGAATAAAAATGTATTTAAAAAACAATCACACCATCAACACACTTTATATTAATGGCTGTCTGGTGGTCGCACAGGGCTGTGTGGGTTTGTGTGAGGGTTGTTTCACAAACAACAACCACTGGTAAATAAATGATAGCTTGTGGCCCCATAGCTTGTAGATATTATGTCAGGCAGTTCAGGCCTTTTTCTCCTGTGTGCAGCAGATATGCACCCTGCCAGTGTCAAAGACGACCCTGCTGCCAAGTTTTTCCTGTTAACCCGCATTATATGCAGGTGGAGAGATGTAACAGGTTTGTCACAGACTGTTTTTCTCCTTCTTTGGCTTTTCCCGACTTGAGAGGATTGTCAAGGTGTGGCAGCCCTCAGGCTCTCCCTGCTCTTTAGACGACAAACAGGGGTTTTGTCACTGTCGGCTATTTGCGCTGGAATTCAGATGCGAGTTTGAGGATTTTGAAAACGGTTTGTCCGACGCATTGTTTATATATATATATATATATATATATATATATATATATATATATATATATATATATATAAATCCAGTTAGAATAAAACTGCCTGTGACTCAAAGTGTTCACTTGATTAACATCCCGTCGTCCCCAAACGGCATCGCTGAAGAGTAAACCTACCTAGATTAATTTATCCAGCCAGTGAAAAGAGAACCTCATTTCCTCAATTTCGATTTTGTGTTTGAAAGAAATACCTTTTGCAGGGTGGGGATCATGCCTGAGAGATCATTTCGTTTGGCATCCCCTTTCTGGTAACTTATTTTAAATGCTTGGCAAGAAAATGAAATTCATTATCATTACTTAGAGCTCATTAAGCTGAAGAGAAGGATCTCAACTTACTAATTAGTTCCAGAGGGGGAGGGCAGTATGAGAAATAAGCAAAGTAATTAATACTGTGTATATCAGACTGTGTTGCAGATCTCTCTCTGGTATGTCCTCAGTGTGCCATAGGTCTTCTGGCATATTTATACTTCATATCCAATTATCTGGATATGAAGAGTGAAATATATTTTGGTCAAAAACTGACAATATGTGACAAGAAGAAATAGATTCTGATGCCTTCCCTATTTTGCAGAATGATGGGATTAACTGATCACATGACACAATCTGTTTTGAAGCGTCTGACTAAAGGACTATTCCCCTTTAAAGTCTTGTGTGTCACAGCCGCCGACCCTTCTGAGGACATGTCAGGCAGCGTGAAAAGGTCATTTAGCCCTCGTGTTATGCATTATTACACAGTCTACACGTGGCCGGCAGCGAGAGGACGAGCCGTCCCATCAGAAGCGAGCAGCTGTTCTCTAAAGGCTCTCGGGTTCGGCTCTATCGCTGCGTCCTTTTCTTCTTGCTGAATGTAACTCTTTCATCAGCGCAGGCCATCTGACAAAAAAAAAAAGTGAAATACCAGGTTTGGACATTTGCCACTCGGGGAAAACGGGCGTAGGCACAGCTTGACATTTAAAAATGAAAGATGCTGCACTGACAGGAGCCATATTTTTACAGTGTAATGTTTCCGTACGACTGTTTTGAAAACCTTCGAGGTGAATGTGTGTCAGAGGAGGATGATGTGGACGGCAGTGCCTTTTGTTTATGTGTGCTTAATGGACATGAAAGTTGCTGTGTGATTGCTGCTGCTGTGTGCATGGCTGTCACGCGAACACGCCACAAATCTCCTCCATAAAAACCAAGCTGCCACAGGCTTCTTTTCTGTTTCATGTGCAGCTCCTGCTCACCGGGAGTCAGAATAGCATTAAGTGCCCTTCGTCTGGACCACTATAGAACTGTCCCGGGCCTGTGATGAGGTGACAGCAGACACGACAAGCTTTGAGGCTCACATGCAAATGACAACAACCCCACAGCTTCCTCTGTTCCCGTGCCGTTCTCATGCATCTTAAAACAACACCGGCTCAACGCTGTGTGTATTCTTTTTTTTTGCATTTCAATAAAGTATCACCCGTCTTTATGCCACTGCACAGGCTGCCCCCCCCTTTGTGTGACACACTGTCAAAACCGCCAGCCATGTTTCATGAATTTCTATGCTTGTATTTGTTTTGGGGTTTTTTTTCCAGAGTAGCAATTGGAAGTTTTTCTTTTCTTGCAAATGTCTTTGATTTCTCTCTCTGGGAAACATATGCACTCTTCCTTAACAAACCCATACAAGTGTGAACCGGGTACATACACATGCATTAAAAAGGAAATTGAGTGGAAAAAGGAAAAGATCCCCCTGTGCTGACGCCGGTAAGAGAAAATCCTGTTTATTCTCAAACAGGTTTAATCAAGCTGTTTTTAATTGTTGACAACTACAGACGGTCCCGTGCGTGTTCTCCAGTCTGGTCACCAATCAGGCAACATCTTACTAATATCCACCTCAGCATTTAGGTTTAAAATAACAACACTACGATGGGGGCTCTAGCTATTTTTCACTGACAGCAGGTATAAAAAAAAGAAAGTCTTTTAATTTGACACCATGCAGTCACATTTCTGGGCCTCTCACTGTCTTCCATCTGCATTAATTTGACATTCTCTAATCTGTCGCTCCTATTTCCTGTCAGCAGCAGCAGAACTGCTGCAGCCTGCAGGGAACATGCACACACACACACATACACACACACACACACATAGACAAGCCTATTACGGGTCACCTTGGATGCATTTCCCATTAAAAGGTGACAGGCGCGCCGCTCCGAACCACCGACCGCTGTGGTTTAGAGATCGCGGCCTGCTGTCTGTTGTAAATGACTTTTATGCAACAAAACAATTAACAACAGGTACAGAGTCTGATGTTGGTGGGAGTTTCTCACATGTCGCGCGGCCGTCAAGATGCTGTATATAGTTACACAGCACTTAAAGGTGTGTGTGTGTGCATTGTATATACTGGCTGCCAATCACTGGAATCCATAGCCCTGAGAAAAACAGGTTTCCTGCTGCTTTAAGTCCCTTCGACTTTCCACATAGTTTGTATATGGAATAGAACACTGACAACATCCTCTCAGAAATAAACTGCATTCAGTAAATTTGTCCCAAATGATAAACGGCATCGATGAATTGCACGTGTATGCTGGTGTATTGAACACCTGAAGCAGATGGAGTGATGGGAGCGTTGCCATTCAGATGGCGTACTTGCTATCTGCATCTCCAGAGACAACCACATAGTCTGGGTTCATTACTGTAGACAGCGAGTCATTGCGTACTTATTGCATAGTGACATTTCTATTGAGATGGACGGACTGTTTTCCTCCACGCAATCTCTGCTTCATCACGTCTGAGGAGCCATTTACTGGTCCCTCGTGAACCCTGTTCACAGCCATTGAGCAGGCACCACACACACAACACACAACACAAATTCAGGATCCGAGCTCTACGTTCACGTTATGCATGACTCGACGTCGCATTTGCCGTCATCCGGACACGCTGTCCATAACTCATCGGATTTTGGTGCAGCGCTGGCGGCCACCAGCATGACTCACTGTGTTGCTCCACTCTGTCCAGCAGCTGAGACATGGCCCCGACCAGGTGTCGTCATTTGTGTGAACCAAAGCACCTGAGTTTATTTTTTTCATGTGGTAAACAACCACAACCAGATTCTCCTGTAGATTTTATTTTACAGTCTCTGTCAACACCGTTTCATCTTGATTTGGATGTGTAGAGAATGTAAGGCACTATGACAGATGGGAAAAAAATAAGGAACGACAAAATAAACGACCAAGACAAACAGAACCAGTGAGGTTGAGATAAGTGCAGAAATTATCATCAACTATGTAAACATAAATTGTAGGTTGTAACAACCTACTCTAGCCATGTTAAGGTTTTGTTTGTGCTGCTGCAGAAACAACAGGCTACACGTGTGTGTATAATGAACCATTAAAGTAATGCTGGTTGTTGCATTTGAGGAAACGGTCTCACTACTACATTTATCTGTTGTGTTGCTTTCATGGTCATAGTCAATGTTAAGATGTTTTTCAAGTGCAGTTAAAGTACCACTAGTGGACAATAGAGGACCATCTGATAATTAACCATATTATATAAAATATTAATTAGAGATATTCGGGCAACAATTGGGTCTGTAAGAAACGTTTCTCAGACGTTTATGAGAGGATCATAATTTAAAAGTTATGTTTAGGAAAGGCTGGGGAGATTTTGGACTCATAACACAAAACACAGCAGATGTTCATCAATATGGAAAATAAATTAACATAAGAAACTACACAACACCTGGAACAAATCATCCTTGAAAACATGACATAACCATCAGAAAGTTATGGCCTCTCCAGCTCGTTCAGATCTAAAACGAGCTGTGCCACTGGGTGCAAGGGGGAGGTGGTCACCTTGCTTCCTGTCAGCTTCTGTTTCCAGCCTCAGAGTAATGACTATGTGGGGGGACGGAGCATGGCAACAAAAACCATGCAGCTCCAGTCGAAACCCTCTGCTCATGTGCGACCTCTGAACCGATGAATGACAATTTGCGTGTGACCCTTGTTACCTGTCAGTCAAACTGTCACCGCAGAGACAAAACATGCACGCGCGCGCACACACACACACACACACACACACACACACACACATTCGCTCACAGCGTGAAGATGTTTGTTGTGTGGGAGGATGACATTGTTCATAGTCATTGATGATAATGGGGGGAAATGGAAACAGAAAACAATTATACCCTTGCTTGGCTCCAGCCCTCACCTGATGAGAGCGCTCATCTCCAGCCATGTTATTCTCTGTCTCCTTCTGAAATATTTATCATTCTAATAATGGATCTTGGAGCATGCAGCGTGTTGTGTTCCCAGACTGAAACCACGGGTGAAGCCGAACAGCACTCGTCAGCACCGCGTAGCTTTTGTTTAAAGGTACCCAGCACACCTGGCAGCTGGTAATACCATCCTGATTTGCATTTTTATTCGTTTTTCATGTATTCTTTGGAGGTGATGATTTCCAAATATAGAGCATACTGCTTCTTTGCACAAGTTAATTCTGTGGAGTAGTGTGTTTTTAATAGATCAAAGAGGAAATCTGGGTCTGTCTTATGCAATTAAGGAGATGCATTAAGAAGAACAAACCCCCGTGGGCTGTTGTTTTCAAATGATGCCCCACTGCTTCCGCTGGTACATCACGATTAATGTTGTGCAGACGTGCCCTTTTGTTGAGTGCATCAGACAGCAGACAGGCTACAAGATCAGGATATTTGTTATTTCAACATAATAAACCCAAGAAGCTCAGCAGAAATGACAAGAAGCCGCCTCAACGTTGACTGGTCAATTCTTGGTAGCTCATGAGTTATAAACCAACCTGGGTGTTGATGACAGTAGTGAGCTTAGTCACTGAATAAACATTAAGTTAGGGCTGGCTCCTTTTACCAAGGTGCTTTTTAAATATCTTTACTGAGCCACATTATGAAACATGTGCACATGCTGTACACATACTTGCCAATTTATCTGAATTGACATCAGCGATAAAGGATTTATTTACTTCCAGAACGTTGGTCAGACATCATCGACTTAATTAAGTATTCCAATTAATTCAGGTCAGCAACCCCAACGAGTCCCGCCCCGCAGCGTTGATTTGGTAGCTTGACTGCTGAATCCTGGTAGCGACGCGTGTGCTGATTGGCCATTGCTGGCAATTCTTGGTTGTTTTCTGGTAGCAGAGTGAAACGTGATTGGCCAACCTGGCCCAGCACATATCGAGTACATTCACTCAGAGGAAACGCTTAATAATCCTGAATGATGATGTATTTTGAGGATTTAACGCGTACGAGAGAAGACGTTGATCGTTTTTAATCTAGTGCAGTAGAAACAAAAGGATCTGGTGCGAGACAGGCTGAGTGATTCTCTTCCATCCAGCAGATCAAGTGGAGCAGTGGGTTGGTTAATTCCCACAGGAGCTCACATGATCAAGGCTCAATTATAACCAGAAACTGACACATCACTTTCTGTCTGCTCTTTGAACTCTAGCTACTTTATGGCTCAGTTTGGCTACAGCTGGAACAAATACTTATATTGTAATGCAGCTCTATATACAATGGTAAAGGCTTTTCTGAAAATTGCTTATCCCTCTTGTCGAAATCCTTAATGACCCTTTTAAAGTTTGCGCATCAAAGCTGTGTGATAAAACTTTATTTTAGCCCATCATGACTGAGAATTAAACACATAACGATGTCTGATAAATAACTACATTGTTGTTGTACACATGGCTTACAGTGACTATTAAAATATACCGGTATACAGTTTAGAAATGTGTAGAGTAAAAATAACTGGTCAAAGAAAGAAGAAAACAAGAAAAGACAGAGAAAAGATGGAAATTTCAACTTTTATTGATCTGATGACATGGTTAATAATCAACTTATTTTTTTAAGCACCTTTCATGTGATGACAATACAATACATTTGTAATATTTTGTCAAAAACGGTCTGTTTATTTTACTTTGCTATTTTCCCTCTTTACTCTATCTTACCTTCTTGAATTGTCTTATTGTGTTGTTTTCATACTTTGTCTTGTGTACGCTTATAAAAAACACTTTGCATCGCCGTCCTGTTGAAACTGCTTATACTTACATACATTTGTCTTGCATTGCCTTGTGTAACTATGGATATTCTGGTTGGTAATCAGGCATAATAGCTGTTGACAAATAGAAATGTATTTATGTTTGTTTACCACTAAGCAATCCTGTGTTATTAGCTGTGTACATGCAGCCTATAAAGTCTAATGAGGCGATATTTAAATTATGGGCGAGTTTATGGCCCCGCTTGTCATTCATAGCCTTTGAATTTTTTATTTCTTAAACTGCAGTGATTTGATTCTGTTCACTACTCTGTAACCAGAGACGGTTTTGTCTGAAGACACAGAGCACCGCCGCCTTTCTGTTTCTAAGAAACTGTTGTGCATCGGAGGGGCTTCACAAACCAAAACATCCAGACGCCGTTAAAGCGATATATGCAAATGGAGCCATGACACATTTCACCAACCCACAGCTCATTGTCAAACATTACTTCAGATCACTTGCACTATACCAGATACTCACCCCCCCAACCCACCACCACCCCAGCCCTCACGCTTTCTCTCCATAACCTCCCTGATCTCGTACCATGCTGACGGGTGTAATTGTCAGATGGTCCTTTGCTGTACAACTCTACATGTTGAGCTCAGTGGGTGGGAGAGGCCAGCGATTGAGGTGGGTCGAGTTCACTCAGTCCAGTCACCTCATCCTTGAGGGCACGGCTAGTTACTTTGGTGATAATTGCATGGTGGGTCTACTGCTAATATTCATCATAACCTTGAAGCAGGGTTCTCCTCCTGATAATAGATGTTTCTTTTCCTGTCTGCTCTCACACATCTCTTCATCATCATTTAACATTCAACAAGCTGCGGGGGGGATGGGGCTCAGCTGCAGAGCGATATAGTGTGAAGCACAGGAATGATTATTCTTGTTTACAGCAAACTTGAGGGCGTCGGGTTTTTCAAAGTTTTGAAATGACGAGCGAAGGCAGGAATATGACAGACAGCGGTTGCAGATGGACTGAGATCTTTAAATCCTACACCAGAAAAAAAAAACTTGTCACAAGCAAAACTTTTTATTATATCTATAATATGCTATCTCTATACCTGTGCTATACACTGTATGTAATGCTATATGTAGCAGCTTTTATGTCGAAGACAAATTTCCGTTGGGACAAATTAAGTAACCTTGCAATTTGAGAAGCTTTTCACTTTGATATCAAAGTAAACGTGCTGTTTGTGCAGTAATATTTTCCCCATGACTGATATCGTTGGCTTGTTAACGCTGATGTTGACACGGCATGTAAAGTGTTTTCTCGGACGAATCTGAAGCGTCCTGAGATGATTGATGGGAAAGAGCATTTCCCTTATCTTTGCTCTTTTGAGACGTGTTAAATCATTTCAATGGTGATTTCATTTGAACTGTTTGAGAAGTATAGATGGGAAATGCCACTTGTGCTCATATGTCACACATATAGTAAACTTGACAAAAGGGCACCAATCAGCTACGAACCCTAACCCTAACCCTAACCCTGACCCTGACCCTAACCCTAACCCTGACCCTAACCCTGACCCTGACCCTAACCCTAATAAAGCTGCAGTCTATTGAAATACAAAATTGCATGAAACAGATGTACTCAGTTGAACTTACTTACAGTATGTGTTGTGAAAATAATATTGACAATCAACACAAATGTTGGTACGTGATCATTCTGACTGAATGTAGTTTGTTTGTGTGTGTGTGTGTGTGTGTGTGTGTGTGTGTGTGTGTGTGTGTGTGTGTGTGTGTGTTTTCTCCTTATCAGAGGGGGGTACATGTGAAGTAATTGCTGCTCACAGATGCTGTAATAAGAATCGAATCGAGGAGCGGTCACAGACGGTCAAATGTTCCTGTCTGCCAGGGAAGGTGGCAGGAACCACCAGGAACAGACCTTCATGTGTTGATGGTGAGTAACAGAATCGATAAAGGTCTGCACTACGACGCTTTCCTGCTTTGCATGAATTTGAATGAGTTCGCCTTGCAGCGGAAAGAATGGGTTCCGTTTTCAAATTCAATTCGGCGTAACATTTACTGTTTCTTAAAGCAAAAATAAAATCCTGCCAGATAAAACCGTGTGATTGGTTAAAATAACAGACCAAGTCAGCCACGTAATGCCGTGTCCCAGATAAGATTAACAGTACCTGGGATAATGTCACATCCGAATACTGTTGTTGACAGACAGCAGAAGGTATGTGTGGGGTAAGTCTTATTGCAGCAGCAGAAAGCCTAACACAACTGCTGAATGACGCACACCTCGGGGAAGAATAGAAAAGAATAACAAAGCAAAGGGATGCAGAGGAAAATGGCTACTGATTACATAGGTGCCTTTTTGATATTTCGTAATGGTTTTATATATGCTTTGACAAATGTCTGCTACACACAGGTTCAGTCCCCTGTGACAAATGGATTTGGTGCCCAGGTCTCAGACCAACTAAAACACAATATTGGCTTTAGTCCAACCTCTCACCTGCAGCTTTTATCTTAAATCCTTTTGTAAATATTACTGCAATCTCTGACGGCACCGAGGGAATTTCAGGTCTATCAGTGTCAGCTCTGACAGATTCTTTTCCTTTTCCTCCACACATTACAAACTGTTCGCTGTCTACTTACCCTGTATTTAAGGCAATTTTCTTTCTGGATGACAGAAATGTGGCATAGCCTACATTAAAGTCAAGTCCCAGTTGCACCTACCGACCCACTCCATCTCAGAAACACGTCACTCCCGACCTTTGCATTTTGGTATAATTGCTTCTAATAAAGAAAGTGCATTGTAATAAGCTACAATTTCACACTGAAAAACATAGCTGTGACACATAGAGCTGAGTTATTGATTTCATAATTAGGACTTGGACCTATTGGCCACCTGCCTGTAGAGCGCAGGGCTGAACTATTTGGTCGCCACCACCATTTCTCTTGTCTTTGTTGCCTGTAGCATCCATAGTAATTGGGAAGTGGTGGTGTGAGATGGAGCCATGCCTGGAGGGGGAGGAATGCAAGACGCTACCCGACAACTCCGGCTGGATGTGCTACGCCGGCAACAAGATCAAAACCACAAGAGTAAGATAACCTCTCGTGGCCGCGGGAAACGAGCTGTACGGAGCGATGACTCCACAGCCATGGCATCAACCAAACCGTATGTTTACCGCAACTGAAATTCACTGCTCTTCCTTTCCTTTTCTTGACAGAACACTCAGCCGTACACAACATCAACATATTAATGCACTGTGGAAAGGACGTAAGAAAACGCCTCTGGTGCGGGGGTTAATGTGCAGGTCAGCCTCTTCATTTATACTGCAGCAACGGTGCAGTAATTACGTCCTTGCCGCTTTTTTAACGATCACGCTTTCTGTGATATTTACATATGTTTTTCCTTCTCATTTCAGCTCTTTCACAGGACCAATTTACAGCAAAGACAATGAACCTATTGTTGCATTTAGAAATGTGAAGACTTCTCAGATTAAAGTGTAAAAAAAACAAAGATGTAGAATAAGTAAAGCACATCCTGCTTTTGACTTCTGAAAATACCGGCACTCGGAGCTGCCTGCGGGGAACATCATCGTAACCTTGTCATGAATATAGTTTCATCATTTCTTTACAACTTGGAGATGGAACGCGGATGAACATCGGCATTTGGTTTATGGCCTGAGTAGCATCTGATGTCAATGACACGCTTCACTGACACAGACGGGACAACAAACAGGAGAGTACAGATAGCCCTCAGGATTTTATTTTGTTTTTTTTGTAATATTCTAAATGTAAAAACAACATATTGTACATACATGGTTTGACATTTCTTGTGAACACGGATTTGACTTATGCTGAGGATGGTGAGAATATCAATCATTCTAGGCCCCAGATGCTTTGTTGATCTAACTTCCTCTTACCCTGTGAAGTGAAAATGAAATCGATGCATTGCGACGGAGACGTTTTACAAGTACAGCTTGTGTGTCTTGATACTGTGCATTTTACCACTTGTTTGTATGGTTCTCTTTACCTTTGTTACTGATCACCTCGCGAATGACTTTTAACTTGGGCAGTCGTGGTAACGAGTGAGCCACACCTGAACGAACTGAAACAAAACGTGATGGCAGTAGGTTGTTTTGAAGACTTGAAATGCCTTATTCGTGTCGAATCATTCACGAAATGATACTGTACATATGAGGTCATCTGTTGATATGTGCTGCAAATTTCATTAAAGTCATTGTTACTGTAATTAATGTCAGTGCACCGCTGCCATGCCCACCTCTCCCCCCTACACACGCACACAGGTATCAGCACTGTGGCATTGGTATTAGCATCAGTATCTACACATGGACGCCAATGCAGTAAAGTTGACAAACTCTTCCTTTAAGGCACATTATATAATACATCATGTGTCAATTTGTTTGCACTAGCAAAAACAGTGGTTCGCAATCATGACTCATAGCAAAAGGTTCTTAGTTTGAATCCCTGTTCAATCTGGGGTCTTTCAGTATGGGGATGGATGGATGGATGGATGGATGGATGGATGGATGGATGGATGGATAGCTCTATGACATCCTGGGCTGTCTGTTCTCCGCCAAGACACAGTCCTGGAAATATCACATAATTATAATTACGTTTATGTATATTTTACTAACAATCATAATGTTTTTACAGATTTTACAAATTAATTGTATTATGAGGTGTGTGCAAGTTTTTTGTTTCCTTACACATCCTAACTGTTTTACCCATCTGTGCAATCTTCATGCTGAGTGAAACCATCGCCTGCAGCTCCATATTTAACAGACTCAAATTAACGCTTCTCTCTGCACACACAAGACTGGGAACAGTTTCACACATAGATGAATCTGTGCCAGGGTGCAGTCCTGTATTTACAACACTTTGGTGCAGTGTCACAATGGGGGATTGGCCCTTGCTTTCACAGCCTCTGCCCCTGAGGATTTATCCCAGGAGAAACTCTGGGTGACTGTTGCTGCTGTGCACCGTCTCATCCATCTTCAGGAAAATGAAAGATTTTCCTCCACCTTCCACTTGTTCCATTTCCCCCCTGAAGCTGATTCTTTTTACCTTGGGAGACCCTTGGGACAAAGGGAAGCCTATCCTTGTCACAACTGTATAATTGAGCCTCACAGAGGTGTATAATCGAATGTATGTGTAGGTGTGTGTATACTTGTATTTGTCTTCTGTCTTTATGAGTACCGTTTGGAGTGTAGCCCTTGTGTAGTGAGGACTGACCGGTCCACACTTATTCAGAGCGTTGTTTGTGTTAAGGATTAAGGTTGGAACTGGGGTTAGGGTACGAGTTAGGGTTGGAACACGTGTGAGGGAGTGTAAATGTGTTGACAGTCGTTAACAGTTGGAATTGACTTTACATGTCTTAATAACAATAACATCTAAGATCTGTGAGACAATATACATTACAATGGGACTTTAATAATACGTGTTGCAACTACAGTATGTACATAACATAATTTTATGACAGAAAAAATATAGGAAATATAGGAAATACAAAGACACGTTTATGAACGCTGAACATGTCAGCGTGATGTAACCGGTGGAAAAGTGTAAGTAATATCAGTATATTTTTGTTATTTCTTTCCTTAGTGTGAGCATGTTTGCTCTGGCGTTTGAGAGAGAGTGAGAGTCCAACTTATCAGTCTGTCTCTGGGATTGCACCTGGCAACGCAACTTGTCATTATCACTAAAATCAAACCGTAACTGTGTTCATTGTGTCCAGCAACAAAAGCTCCCATCGCAGTGCTTTATGGAGCGCTCAGTGTGTCACATACGAGGCCATGTGCAAGCCGAAAGGGAACGTTCAAAATGTTATTTTTTAAATCATCACCCAGAAGGATGTTGCATCTTCAGAGAAATCTCGCACATATAACCCTGGGTGAAATAAGAGCTTTAAATACACAGTGCAAGCTGCTGCAGTCACAAACACTGTCTGTGGAAATATTGGATTTAAAAGTTGGTTTTGCTCCAGACAGACAGCTGTGAAGTTAAGGCAAATACCATTCCTGATACCTGCTGCTACATAACAACAGCTTGGCCTTCTCTGTAGTCTCTGTGACCAAATCGAAAACGCAAACTTGTTTTGCAAAATGATGTTTTTGACATTCGTGAAGTGAGCGGAATAGATGGTAACCCAGAAGAGAGGTGAGATTATTTCGCTTATTCGGCTCATTGGTAAAGCACCAACAGTCCCTATGGAACAAGCAACAAACTCTATTCATTACTATACAGAGTGTGACTGCAGTAAGACCCTTAATGAGGAGAGAGGCCGTGTTTAGCTTTAATGAGGATCACTGTGCACTGTAGATCCAGGTGGGCTTGTATTTGCCATCAATAGTGGATTAATAGTTATCTGAGGCTTATGCTTCTCTCTATAGCGAAATGACATTGAAATTACATGAAACATTTGTATGGGAGAATTGAGTGCTGTGTGGACACATGAAAACACTGTTCAGGTCTTGGTTTGTTTGCTTCAGGTCACCACAATTTGAACACGCTAACATGTTTCCCGTCAGAAATGGAGTTGCTAAGTGAGCATAATGTGCAGGATGGAAACAAGCATCATCGCATTTTCTGTCAGTCTGTGGTGTGGTTCTCTGGGCTCCACCGCCTGTAAGGCTCTGACTCCTCAGATCAAGCTGTGGAACTGTGAGAATAAAGACACCAGTGATGGTGATGTGCCCTGACTTCTTCTTATGACACACCGGGGACATCCTGGGGATTCGGGCTCTGAAGACACATTGCATTCACACAATGCGCACACAGTCCAGTCTCGCTCAAGTCCCTGCTCTGTTTTACCATGAATATCGAGGTGCAACTTGAAGTGGGGTATGTAATGATGAGGTGTTAAGTGTAAAATAAATCCGATCAAGACAAAAGACCTACACAACAGACATGCAAGACCAAAGCTTCAGATGTCTTTTATTAGCAGTGTATGACAGCGTGGTTGTCATGGGTATATTTATGCAATGCATCCACAACCCTGTCAGGTATATGCATACCCACTGCACTCAACTCATTTAACAAGGTAAAAGTTATTATGTGGCATCAGGGAAGCGGCAAGATTACCTAGTCTAATCACATCCTGCAACCGAGGACTGTCTCCACTGCCCCTGCAGGATTCTGCGATTTCAAAGTCAAGGTAACACGGACCAAACTGGATTCTAATTAAAGTTGACATCAGGTGCCTCGTGCTCCTGTCCTCCTTCTCCTCAGGCTTTCATCTGAATGATTCATGCAGGGAACACCAGGCCTTTCATGCCGTTAGGGCCTCACAAAGGAATAACATCATGATCGCACAAAGCAAAACATGGACGGATTTACAGCGACACCGATGCCGCGTCTGTTCAGTGTCTAATATCGAGTTATGTCAGGCTGACACTGACGCCCCATGTTCCTGCAGTCATGTTTCTGCACATATTCACGCAGGCAGACGCCAGAGAGAAAATTAAATCACAGGGCTAAAAATGTTTTTCTAATCGAATCACACTGCATCATGAAGACTAAGTACAACAAAATGTTTGGTTTCCAGGTGTGGTAATTCGAGTGGGGCACAACCTGCTGCGAACCTGACATAATTGCTTGGAAATAAATGTGACAAGCGCATGTCGGCCATATGCTGTAGGCTGAAACGCTGGCATCGCAGAGGATCGGTCGGTCTGGGTGAAAGTATCAGTTAAACGCCTCCCAGACAAATTAAACTGCAGAGGATACAGGTCGGCTAAATAATTGCCAAATAGAGAGATAAATACTTGGGTTTTTTTTTCATGTAGGGGAGAGGATTTATCTCTGTGTGAGAGAACCTGCTTTGAATTAAAAATGAGCTCCCTCTGCCCTGAACTGAGCAGCGAGCGACTCGTGTCCAATCCGTCTCCCCGCTCGTGTTGCTGTAGGTTATTTTCTTCCTCACCACTTTGGCTTTGACCATACGCGTGACTTTAATAGAGACTGGCACTAAATCACAATTACACATACAAGACAATTTGGGGAATTAGGCTGTCCTTATACAGAGTCTGGAACACTTTGGAAAGGGTTTGTTTTTTTAAAGGAAAGTTTCAGCATTTTGGGGTAAAAAGCTACACTCAAGCTGACTGCATAACATGCTTCATGTCAACTAATTAATCAATACAGACACTGAAGTCCAAAGGCATTGATGAATGAATAAGGATGTTGCCTTAAAAAATGTTTTATAGATGAGGATTTTGTTATGTTTCAATAGTTCGGCCTTGGTTTTGTTTTTGTGCATTTGTGGTTCTATGGTTTCGGTTGTATTGTCTCTGCCCTGAATCTGTTTGTACCTTTAATTCTTAACAGGAGGCGCGGCTTGGATTTCCTGCGGCAGCAGACGAGGGACACCTGAAACCAATCACCTACCTCTCCATATAACGCCTGGTCTGATCATCACTTCTCTACGAGAGTATTCCGTTCCCTGTGGTAGTGTCGTGAGCCTTACATTTTGATTATCCTCTGAGTGATTTGAGGTTTTGTTACTTTGTTAATTACCCAGGCCTCTCTTTGTGTCTTCAGTTGTTCCTGTGCCTCTCTGCATGCCTGTGGAAGCAGTCGGCCATTGCCTCCTGTTTCCTTGTTTTTGGTTTCATCGTCGACACTTACCTTTGTGGTTGTATTGCCAGTTAGTTAGCTCTGTAGCTCTTGGATGCTTTTTGTTATCTTTCTTAAAGACTCAGGTTTCTTGACTCTTCTTTTGGCATCCAAGAACTGATCCCAACAGAATAGTCTCATCATTATGGATCCCGCAGAGTACAAGTGGTTTAAACAGGCCTTGTCCTGTGGTTAGCGCTCGTGCCTCACAGCAAGAAGGTCCCCAGTTCGGGTGATCTTTCTGTGTGGAGTTTGCATGTTCTCTCTGTGTCTGAGTGGGTTCTCTCCTGCTACTCCAGCTTCCTCCCACTACCCAAAATCATGCACTATGGGGTTTAGGTTGATTGGCCACTCTAAGGGCGCTTTTCCACTTGCGTCACCTCAGTACTCTCCGGGCCACCTCAGCACGCTTTGCATGCTTTTCCACTAGGGGTATTAGATATTAGTGCTTCGTCAAAGCTCAGAATCAGTTTCTAACTATGCCATTGATTTTCAAGTATTTTTACGGGGTTTAAGCGAGGAGATAAAGGACGAGCTGGCAGCATGGGACAAAATGTAATCTTTAGACTAGTTAATTTCCTTATCCATTAAATTGGATAATCGTCCCAGGGAAAGGAGTAGAGAAAAGCATAGAAGAAGGGAGTTGCTAAAGGGAGGCAGGAGGTTCCCACGTTAGAGTAAGCCTGGGGCCAGTACAGTAGATCTTCCTCCTCCAGCAGGCGACTCCACATTTGGGACCAGTCCGGAGGACTCCTCGGCTGAACTGATGCAACTGGGTCGCATGAGGCTATCTTTGGCTGAACGCCAGTGCCGGTTACATCATTGCCAGTGCCTGTACTGTGGAAAAGCTGGTCATCTGAGAGCCTCATGTCCGCTATGGCCAAAAGATCAGGCTCACTCGTTACGAGGGGCATGCTGGTGAGCCAAACATCTTTGGAATAGTCCCCCTCAAAGAGAATACAACTGCCCAGAACCCTCTCCTATTCACAAGTATCCCACCTATTAGACGTGTTCATTGACTCTAGCTCCGACGATAATTTCATTGGCTCTAACCTGGTTAAGTCTGCGTTATCTACCGTAGCCTTACCTGAACCTTCTGAGGTTTTTCACTGGCTGGTAGACATTTAGCTCTTGTTACACATAAGACTGGGCCATTATCATTACTGCTCGCTGGTAATCATTCAGAGTTTATTTCTTGTTTGTTATTTCTTCTTCTGCTGCTCCATTGGTTTTGGGTTTGCATTGGCTGAGATTACAAAATCCTCCACATTTACTGGTTTGCCTTAACGGTGAAGTTTATTCTGTCACTGTCTCCATTCAGCCATACCCAATTCTGTTTCTACTAGCGAGTCTCCTGCCATAATTGACTTATCTCTGGTACTTACAGAGTACAACGACCTGCAGGAGGTCTTTAGTAAAGATTGTACACTCTATACCACCACATAGACCTTACGATTGTGCTATAGATTTAATTTTTGGCACCACAGTCGTTTGTACCAGTTATCTCAGCCTGAGAGACAGTTGATGGAAACGTACATTAAGGACTCCCTTGCCGCAGGTATAATTCGCCCCTGTTCCTCTCCATTAGTGGCAGGGTTTTATTTGTCGACAAGAAAGACAAATCTTTTTGTCCCTGCATAGATTTCAGGGGGTTAAATGACATCACCATAAAAAACAAATACCCATTACCCTTGATTGACTCTGCTTTTGCTCCTCTTCATCAGGCTACCATATTCTCAAAATTGGGCTTACGTAACGCCTATCATCAGTGTACGAGTGTAAACGGGTAAAGGAAGGAGACGAATGGAAGACAGCCTTTAACGCACCTTTGGGACATTTTGAATACTTGGTCATGCCTTTTGGTCTTACTAATGCTCTGGCTGTCTTCCAGAAATTGGTTAATGATGTCCTTAGAGACAGGGACAGTTTGTGTTCGTTTATTTAGATGACATCTTAATTTTTTTCTTCCTCTCCTACCGAGCACGTACAACATGATAGACTGGTTCTTCAGCGTTTATTTCAAACCCGTCTATATGTTAAGACCAAAAAGTGCGAATTTCATGTCTCTTCAGTGAGTTTTCTTGGTTTTGTTGTGGAGAAGGGGCAGCTTCGTTCTGATCCAGCCAAGGTCCAGGCTATTGTTGAATGGCCTACTCCTATATCAAGAAAGCAGCTACAAATGTTCCTGGGGTTTGCCAACTTTTATCGCAGTTTCATACAGTACTATAGTAAGGTTGCTACACCGTTAACCAAGTTAACCTCTAGCAAGATTCCTTTTGTGTGGTCCCAAGAATCTGAAGCAGCTTTCGTTAAACTTAATGAGTTGTTTTCCTCCGCTTCTGTTCTCATTCACCATAATCCTACTGTTCAGTTTGTTGTAGAGGTTGATGCTTCTGACTCGGGGGTTGTTGCTGTGATGTCTGAACATTCTCAGAAAGATCAAAAAATGCATCCGTGTGCCTTCTTTTCTAGGCGTCTATCTGCAGCCGAAAGAAACTATGATGGTGATAATTGGGAATTACTGGCAATTGTACTAGCAGTTCAGGAGTGGTGGCACTGGTTGGAGGGGGGAGCTCACCTGTTTATTGTTTGGACTGATCACAAGAACCTTTTTATCTCCATTCAGAACGCAGGTTGAACTCTCGACAAGCCAGATGGGCCCTCTTCCTGGACAGATTTCACTTCACCCTCACATACCAGCCTGGCTCAAGGAACGTCAAACCTGATGCTCTCTCCAGACTATTCTCACCTCAGGTTGAAAACACCACCACTGACCCCATCCTTCCCCACTCTTGTGTGGTTGGAGCAGCCAGGTGGGAGATTGAGGAGTTGGTCCAGGAGGCTCAGGAGCAACCGGTCCCTGATGGATGTCCACCGAGGTGTTTGTCTGTTCCTCCTGTTGTCCGGTTGCCTGTTCTCCAGTAGGGTCATACCTCCAAGATCTCCTGCCATCCTGGTGTTACTCACAACCTCTGCCTTCTTTGACAGCGGTTCTGGTGGCCGACCTATCTGCAAATGTGAAGGAAGTTGTAGCGGCCTGTTTGGTCTGTGCTCACTATAAGACGTCCCACCGAGCCCCTGCTGGCCTCCTACAACCCCTTGCCGTTTCCTCATCAATGACTCAGGAGGTTGGAATCGGTTCAGCCGAAGTGCTGAACCCCTTCCAACCCCCTGAGTCATTGATGAGCATCCAAACTACTCTGTCAAAGAGATTCTAGATGTACGCAGAAAGGGCAGAGGGTTTCAATACCTGGTTGACTGGGAGGGTTATGGTCCAGAGGAGCGTTCTTGGGTTTCACAAGCATTAATATTAGACCCTGATCTTATTAAGAATTTTGATGTACGTCATCCTGATAAGCCTGGTAGAATGCCAGTAGGCGTTCATTGAGGGGGGATTCTGTCTGGGATACTGACTGATTTATTTTCGAAGTAAAACCAGTTATTATGTTATTATCCTGTATAGTGCTAGACGATTATTATTATCAACTGGATGAACAATGGCAAAGTCAAATAATTATCTCAGAGAAACTAAGATTTTCAATACGTAATAAACTTCAATTTACTTCAATACTTAAATACTTCAATACTTAATAATAATTATTACATGGTAATATTAATAATGTTAATAATAATATTAATCATATTCATTAATAATTAGTATAACAGTATAAGTCTGTCCTCTTTGTACGGGTGAATAAAACAGTCTCTGTTTGATTTCTGTGACAAGATGGCATGTGGATACATCACATCGAGCTGATAACAACACAACACAGTCCAATTAATGTTCATTAAAGTGTGATTGTTAAGCTATCTGTTTTAATCAAGCATAATGGAATCTCCATCCAGATGCTGTGTAGGAACAAACAAACATATGAAACCAGCTATGGAAGCCATGACCGAACTATACACTCTATTTACATTTTGTTTTGACACACATGTGCTCGAGAAAATGGGAGAGAGAAAGAGAGAGAGACAAGGGGAATTGTGTTTATATTTTTTATTACATGTGTCAAATCCAGATGAGGAAAAAGTTGTTAGGGGGGAATGGAACAGTGTTTCCATTATGTTTTTCATGTGCCCCAAGACAGTTTATTTTCTATTAGTGAACATGAACTACTGTCACCAATAGAGAGTCAGGAAAATGATGGCTCTCGTCACATATCACCTGGAAACTAATGTCAAATAGGCTGCCGGAGACATGTTATTTATGAGCCTGGTTTCAATTACGTGAACTAAAACAAGAACTGCTAGGTCCCTTTCAGCAGTTTAGTAATTTTGTGTATTATCTCGTTGACCTGTTCCTTTTCAGTGTTTTCCCCTCTGTTGTATGGTATTGGTATTGTATAGTAAAATATGGATCCTATAATTAATTTGGCTGCGGTCAGCTTGCCACAGGTTCCACAAAACACTTTAGGAGTCTGCATGAGTGTAAATGAACCATCTAGGTTATTTAAGACATATTTGAGAATCTGGCATTTTGAAAATATGGGTCCAGATCCCTGGCTGCTATGTGTTTTTGTTTGTTTGTTTTTTGGCTTCAACCAAACCCTGCATTAAATTCCCAACTTACTTCTTGATGAAAAATATTTTCTTCACTAATCATTATCCATTTGTCTGAGGAGGTCTAGAATAAACCTAACTGAGTTATTTACTGTCAGCGTTGTTGTATTTCATAAAAAAACATATTCCCTGCACTCAAAAGATTCTTTTGAGCTGCCACATTATTAAAAAAAAAAAACGATTAAAAGGTTCCAACTGCAGTAGTTTTTTCCATCACAGATTTGTCCACCCAATAATTTCTCCATCATTTCTTGACCAGTCATAATTTTTTAAAACCCAAGTCGATTTTGTCAATTTGCATAGTTTGTCTGACCAACTCTCGAAAATAAAAATATGCAGAGAAGGTTTTCCATATTTGATTTAAAAGACTGATCAACAGAAGATTAAGTCAGATTCATTTATCTGGTCTGAATGTTCCCGATGGAAATGCGCTGAAACTCTCTCCTTAATTTCATCAAAACATGTATTGTGTTCTGTTTAGAGTGGCATCATTTGAAAGGTTATTTCATTTTGAGACCATAAACTGGCTTTCAGCATTGTTGGATTGAAATTCATATTACTGAGAGTTTTTTTATTATTGTTTTCACCATCAAACACAGATGATCTCCACTAAAATACACCCAGTATCTTTTGTAAACACTAGAGTTAAAGCATTTTACTTTATCTGATGATGTCGACATTTTATTGGTAATACTGTTGTCAGCTTCTTACAGTGTGACATTAGGTGACATGGACACGTCATGAACACGTCATACAATGCATTCACAAAGCATCAAGATCCTTTCGGGGGGGGTTTTTCACATTTTAAGTTGCAGTCTTGTGCTGAAACCTTTTTTACTCTTTGCTCCCCCACCCCCACCCCCCACCCCCTCCCCATTCCACCCGTCTATATAAGCTCTCACAGGTCATCTCAGCTCTCACACAGCTTATCAGGGGGAAAACCATGATGTGAGGTTGAGGGAACACTGAAACAATGTTGTGTCTGGGGGTAGATCTGGGGAAGGCTACAAAATGTTTCTGCTGCATTGAAGATCCCTGCATGCAGCAGTGACCTCCATAATTCTGAAATGGAAAAAGGTTGGAACGACCAGGGCTCTTCCTAGATCTGTGTGCCCAGCCACACTGAGCAACAGGGGGAGAGGTGACCACCAACTAGATGGCTTCTCTTGCTGAGCTCCAGAGAACCTGGGTGGAGATGGTAGAAACTTCCAGTCCGACAACTAACGCTGTAACATTCCCCCAATCTATCCTCAATCAGCCGAAGCAGATCTCTGACTTCAAACCAGTCAAATGAAAACAGCTGTCTACTGACAGTCCTCATCCAACCTGACGGAGCCTGCCAAAAATCTGCAGAGAAGAATATCAGCACATACCCAAATGCAGGTGTGGAACTTGTTACGCCTAAGACAACCTAGTGCTGTGATCAGTGTAAAGGGTCTCAATACGTAGCAATGTGATTTCATCTTTTCTGTTCAAATAAATTAGCAGAACTTTGAAAAATTCAGTTTCTGCCTCGTCAATATGGTTTGAGTGTAGACTGTGTTTAAAAAAAATGTTTGACTGATTTTAGGCTGCAAGATAAAATGTAGGGAATAAAGTAAAAGGGTCTGACTACTTTCTGAATGCACCGTATGTGTACAGAAATATTCATTGAAATTATTATTTTTTTTGAAATATCCTGCACATCTGAATGCATTTACATGAATCTTAACCTAATACAACATTCACAACAAAACATGAATTAATAATCATGTGTATGGAAAAAAAACACCCATTCTGTTCTGTTTGCTACCGTTTGCTTCAAGGCAGAGAATTTCCATTGTTTCCCTTCATCATTTTATAAGAGAAGTCTCCTCCACAGGAGCACTCGGTTTGGAGAGACAAACAAAACGCATGATGTAAATACTCTCAGCAGTCAAGATGCTCCTTCTCCCCTCTCTCCCCTTTCTCCCCACGATTAGCATTTCAAACAGTGCTTGTTTTGCATCCGGGCTTCATGTTTGTGTGCACACCATCACAGCCTTGCAGGTGGTGGCCTGTCCAACCACTGAAGTCGAACAGCATCCTCTGTGTGTGTGTGTGTGTGTGTGTGTGTGTGTGTGTGTGTGCATGTTTGCCTCTTTGTGGTGAGAACAAGTCTGATGGGATCTGACCTCTATACAAAAGTCAGAGTGCGTTGATGCGACTGCGTTGTCTACAAATGCTACACAGTCATACATTTCTCAGCGTTTGCGGTCGTCTGCTCTGACTAGCGGAGACAGTCGCGGTTGCCCGACTGGATTCACACTCTGCCTCGTGAAAACCCACAAAATCTCCTTTTCAAGTGTTAGCCAGCAGGCGCCGTCCAAACTCTGATGGAGTGCATCACAATGTGCTGCGCATATCAAGCACTGAGACAATGAGACAGACCGAAGTCTTTGGACTCACGGCCATCGCGAGTAGATTGTCCACTCGGTGATATTAACCTCAACTGAAAATGCATTAAAGCTGAAGGTAATTAAAACGAGTTCCTGTAGAGTGAAACTTAGCCGGCAGATATCTAATTAAATCGGCGTTCTTCTTTGTTCTATCTGACGGTGCGTTCACTGTCCTCAGAGTCTGGGGTTAGGTTGGGTGACTGCAGCAGGTTGGTTTACATGGAGCTCTTGTCTCGCTACCGTGCCACCTAAAAACAACCACATGCAAAGGTGCAAAATTTCACAAATCATTTTTATACTATCACACATCTACCATATGATTATTTTCGACAGACTTTATCTCAGTGTGTATTTGACAGATATATGGCCTGGTGGGAGGTGAGTACAGTAAGCCTCAGGCACCTCTGGCACGGAGATGCCATCACAGCGTGTGAAAATCAGACCGGCAGTGAATTAAAAACTTCATTGTTGCAGGTGATTAAAAAACCAAAAAAGAAAATGTAGCACCATAGCTGCTAACTTCAGTGAAAACTGAGATGGGATTTAAAAGTGAACTGATTTAAACAGCAGATTGTGTCTCAAGCGCTAAACTCACCTTCATCATCTTTCTCTCGCAGCAGCTAGATGTCAGATCTCATCTAACAACATTTCAAAACATGGGGATTGGATGTTTCTCGCCAAAATGCACACGGGGAGCAGTACATTTTAAATGTCATACACAGTCTTATCTCTTTAGCAAAGAACCAGATATTTTATCATGTGACTTTATTTTTTTTGGGACTAACGAGTCGAGCTTTCGTGTTGGTCCAGCCTGTCGGAGTCACATTTACTTTGCAGAACTGCATTAGAAAACAATATCCAATAATATTCAACAAAAGGTTTATGTCAGTGTGAATCTAAAGGCCACTTGGCTACTTGCCGAAAATATCAAGCGCTCTGTTCTAGCTCTGTTATCCCAAACCAAAGGCTTGACAGGCATAACAGAAAAGCGTATCATCCTTTACTTTTTTTCCTGTTGTTTTTAAATAGCCTCATCTTATGAACCAGATGACAACTGGGTAGCCATGATCTTTGGCTACATGGCAGCAGTGTTTCACTGATGTACTGTACTGTCCTCCACCACGAATCACACACACACACACACACACACACACACACACGCACACACGCACACACGCACACACGCACACACAGTTTAATAAAAAGGCAAGTTCAAATAAAGTGCATCTCTACACGCATTGACCTCTCCATTGGCCATCAGCTCTAATGGACTTTAGTTTTCCACATGACTCCTCTTGGCCCCATCATTCAACAGATGATAGAATAGAATAGAATAGAATAGAATAGAATAGAATAGAATAGAATAGAAGTGGCCACAGTGACTCGTAGAGAGTGGGACAGTTGATATGGCCGATGGGAGCAATCATTACTATGGTTGATTGTGAAATCTCCCAGCTTTAAAGGAGAACCTTCTAAAATAAATAGAAATGCATAGAAATATGCTCATTATTTCTATAAATACTATGTCTTCGACTTAAGCCGTGTTGTGTTGAGTTTTGCACAGTGTTGGGTGTTGCCACCGTGACTCAGACTAATGCAGGCTTCATCCCCACCTTTGTGGTCTTTACTTTGTTGCCGGAGATGCACGACCAGCCGGTGAGGTCAGGGAGAACTCGGCACTCCTCCCCCTCCAGACACGGCTCCATCTTACACCACCACTTCTGACGCACAATGGAGGCTGGATGAAAAATATACCTCAGCTGAAGGTCACTTTTTAGAGGGAAAGGCCTCTCAATCAGATGTCACATGCTCTCAGTGGGTTCTGGGCAAACTCAACGACCCCGAGACTATTTTGAGGAATAATATATTCACATCATGTCAGAATATTTGTCTTAAGTGAGGTAGAAGAGTGTGTCATGGGTGATATTACCATCAACACAAGAGGGCAGAGCCCTTGTCGTGCCCGCCACCTGTCCTGGGAAGCAGGAGCACTTGACTGTTTGAGAGCGTTCCTCGATCTTGTTCTTATTGCAGCAACGATGAGCTGCGACCACTTCACAAGTCCCTGTCCTCTCCTGCCATGACCCTGAGGACCACAAATAGGAGTTAAAGGTGCACGTGACTGGAGGCAACTTTTAGCCCTGCAATGGTTTCACAACACTTTTTGATGATTAAAAAAAAAAGTCTCCACTTGTGTTTTTTGTCATGCAGTTGACCAGAGAGCAAAGCAAGCAAACTTGAGCCAGGCTTAAAACTATAGCACCACCAAGTGGATGAAACGCAGTAGCACTAATATCAAAGTCAAGGGGGGAAAAAATGTGTTTAGTTGATAAACAGCATGAACCAAAATACTAAAGACGCCAGATTCTGTATAATTTTACAGAAAAGCTAATGAAAAAGTGAGTGTTGCTATTAAAATAAAGATTCTTATTCTTATTCTTATACTTATTCTTATTCTTATTCTTATTCTTATTCTTATTCTTATTCTTATATTTTTATTCTTAAAACAGGGAGGCCCACACACACTTGGCAACAACTGTTAATAACTGATTCATTGCGTGACCATTTGGAGAGGCTGTATCATTGTTTCAGGTCATTGGACAAGGGCCATAATATTCAGTTGTATTTTCAATGTCGCTGATGATATTAATGTACTTCATGAGTTTCTGATTTAATTTAAGCTTTTAAATTAACAACTTTTTTTCCCTGTAGTAGTGTACTTTGACCTTTTGGACATATTACAGTAAGTAAACGATGTTATCACTTCCTCTATGACGGCCGAAAAAGGCAGAATTTTCCGAGACCTATGATGTTGTGCATTAAACACAAAGAGGCGTTTCCTCCATGTTTGTGTTTGTTTCATGTGAGAAACATGAGTCTCAGGGTCTTGTTGCTTAAACTGAACTATGCACCAGGCCACCAGGCTGGTGACCAGGTGTCCTAATGAGTCTCCCAGGACGAGTGACTGGTCTGGTTGGGTCTAAACTCACCTGTCTGTCCTCTGGAGCTTTGGTTGCCAGTGGACACTGGCTGGCTGTAGACGCTGACAACACAGAGAAGCAGGAGACCCCAGTGTAATGGCCGGGTCACCGTGTTCAGCTTCATCTTGGCTGCACAAAGAAAGAAGATCAACACACACTTGAACAGAATTACACCAATAGTTTTCCTGAAGGCTTGTAAATAATATGCCTTCAAACAAGCTCCTGCATCTGCTGAATCCCAATATGTTGCTCATAAGATCACTGTAATGCTCCTCACATCGCCGCACTAAACCAAAGCAAATCAAAGGAATGGCCGTAAAAGCCTGACCAGAGGGAAACTGGAGGCATGATGAGAGTGTGTCCTTGCACTCATTTCTGAGGCTTGTTAACCCTGCAGCTGTAAACAGCTCAGACTGGGTTGTACACGAGTCAGAAAAACACTGGGTGTGGAGGCTGAAGTGAAATTACTGAATGAAAATGCAGGAAAAAACATCATTTTCATGTGCAGTTTATGGAGTCATTATGAATGAATCTACAAATGATTCAATTCATTATTAATGAAAAAACATGCCCTTTGTGGTTTTTTTTTGCCTCAAATTGCTTATTTTGAGCACAAAAACATCAAAAATAATCAGTATGAGGAAACAAACCTTCAACCAAATGTTTAATACGTTGTCATGTAAGATGATTAAATTCATTATTACAAGTACGATTATTCAAGTTAAGTTTCAAATAATGATGATCAACTAATTTATCCTTTCCATAAACTATAATTTTCCACAAACATAATTTTTAAGCAGTTGTGCCAAAGGATAATAACAGTACATTTGTAAAACAATAAACAGAGATTAACAGCACACACTGATGTTTCTTTCTCTCCACACTGAGCTGAACTCTAACCCTAACCCATATTCAACTCCTTACCTCTGATCAGGTCATTGATATACATGAGAAGCCACTGGTGAAGCCTTCTTCTGTGTCTGTCATATCTGAGGATCATCTCAGCGAGGTTTTCAAAGTTTGTCACCCGGAGTGATGCGCTCTGATCCGGCTCCTCCTCCGGGACATGCCGCTGTGCGCGCTCTGTGCGTGGTCCTGATGCTGAGGGATGCTCTCCCCAGCACCATCACTCTGAGCAGCGTGTCGGCTCAAATTAAAAAAAAGCTTAATCGGGACTGAAACCATCTGTCTACAATACGGACAATACGCGGCCACTTTCATTAGCAGCGTAAGAAGCTTAAAGTGAGGACAGGGAGCATTTACTGTGCTGCATCTGCTCTGTTTATTCACTGCAGAATATTCTATTTACCATTTACTTTTCTGGGACTATATAGTGCTTAACAAATTCATTAGACCAACACCAGTGTAAGGTTTATGCCACATGCTGACATACATGCTACATAAATCGCATTTACCAAAAGCATTTTTTTTTATTTTTCTGTAAAGGATAATACACCAGCATGTAGATGCTCTTTAATAATCAAAATTATATTTTTAATGCCAAAATATAATTATTATTGTTATCCATGAAATCTCAGATTTACTGTTTATTGAAAAAACTAGTAAAGCACTTTATTTTTTTCTTGATTAAGATGTCAAATTATAGTTGTTTACTTGCATTGCTGAGCAGAAAAATTAGTGAGCCAGCTCAAATTTAGTGAATGTTGAATTCAGTTTGAAAATCAGCATTAAGCAGGCACTGTGAATTCATATTTTAATAAAAAATAAAAATGATGTAATCTTTATAACGGACTTCCTTCTTTATGTGTTATGTTCTTCAATATAAACAGAGAAGAAAACACAAAAGCATGATAATAAAACTTTATTAGCACACAGGGAAAGTCAGTACTCTTATTATAGGTACAGGTAAATAGCAACGTTATGAGTCAGCACAAGTCAAATGCACAAAGAGGTAAACAACAACCTATCAAATACAAAAAAAAACAATGCTGTTAACTGATTTCCCCATACGTACAACAAGAACATGCTCGTATTTTGCAACACCCACTTCTCATTCATTTCCTACAGTCTATCTGATATCAGTGCTATGAGTTTGTATAGGAAGTTCAGGTGGTGAAATTGAGCTTGAAGAGAACGGTCTGGGGCGTGGTGACGTCTGCCACGGCCAGTTCCTGACCGTCCGACAAACCCAGCTCTGAATCATGGGAAAAAACATTGACGTGTGAATCTCAGCAGGTCACAGGTCACGTTGGACAGACTTAGAGTGAGTGGAGGACCACCTGCTTATTACCTTTCAGAGTCTTGCAGAGGTTTGGCCGGGTTCGTTCCTCGATGGATTTGACAGACTGGAATAAAATCAGAATCACAGTTTCATCATAGTTGGTACAAAATATAAATAAACAGCATTCACTTGCAAGTTTACCTGCAAATACAGTGTCTTATTCTTCCCTTCCAGAGTAGTAGTGATAGCTGGGGATTTCATTTGCCTGTAAAACATTAACACAAAGTCTTAACCTGGTTATTTGTTAGTTCACCTGTGGTGCTGAGGCACATTTCTCTGAATACTCACAGAGAGGCGTTCTCTGTCAGGTATTCTAAAACCTCCTGTAACTTTGCTGAGGGAGAGAACTGGAGATCTTGAGGCACCTGGCTGCACGCTGAACAATTTTCCTGTGGATCACAGATGATGGAGAGTAAACCAGAAGTTCTTCATGCAGAAAAACGATGGCTGTTACTTAGTCCAAAAGAGAAGAAAAAAACAAACACCTTTCGCTCTGCTTCAAAAGTGTAGGTGTACAGCCCATCCACATCATTAAAGACCAGGTAATTATTTAAAGGAATATATGCGCTGGAAGACAAAATCATACATTGTCAATTTTATTTTTAAATCAATTCATATTTTGGGGTAGATGTATATTCAGTATATGTTTTTGGTACCAACCTTGATGCGATTTTAAAAACTTCAGTGGCGCAAGCAGCTATGGAGAACAAAAGTCACAATTGAGTGTTGAAGCTTACACAGCTTACACATGCACATACATCACTGTGATAATAATCAACGTGTATAACAGAAACCATAAAAAATTGTTTTATGTGTACTTTGATGTGTTTTTTACTTGAGGAAATGATCCAACCAATAATGCGGAGGAGGCCACTTGACCAAAAATATTATTAAAATGTTAGGGACTCTTAACAGCAACAGCTAGTATCTCAAAAAAACAAACAAACAATGAGCCTCATACCAGCAATAACAGCATTAGTTGATGCCACAGCAGGTATGATCCTCTTCACAACACCTTGCGTGAGTCTGTACGTCACTCCTGTAATGTTAAATTCGGCGGCTCTTTCTTGGGCTCGTTCAAACACCCACTGGATGTGCTCTGGATTGTCTCCATCGAGGCTTGTCTCTAGAGCAAAAGAAGACACCAGCTGTTAGCCTTTATTGTGATAATGCAGACAGGTACACAGTGTAAGCCTGCATGACTGGATTAGATGTGATATATGAGAATAAAAATGTGTGAATGGTACAGATTACCTCCAAACGGGTTTTCTTTTGGCCACTGTAAAATTCTGGCATATTCAATGCAATGTTCTGGCAGCCTGGGCATTGACGCAATGGTGCACATCGGGAAATTGATCTGTGGATCATAAAAATAGGGTCAAGCATGAGTGCATTGAAGCTGGTATATTCTTATTTTATGTTATTTTGTTCTGTTGATACCTTTGGTGCACAGAAGTGTCATTTCCTTCTAAGAAAATACCGGTCTGTGATATGGTGAAAATGTACCTGTGGTGGGTACAGCTCTAATGTGCAGTCGATGCATGCAGTCATGCCAGGGAGAATGACACGGGCGTTTCCTTTAAAGCCCTCTGTCCCTCCATCGATGAGAGGAATGATGGAGCTGGGATCCAGGACTCCGTCCTCATAGCTCAAGAGGGATATCTAGAGGAAGAAGCATGTAAAGGTATATCAGGTGAAGACAACAGTGAAATATAATAAATTAAAGCTTTGTTCATCTTTAGTACCAGCATCCCATTCATCCAGCGTCTGGCAATGATGGAGTCCAGTCCACAAACGATGATGTGGAACTCTGCAAAGACATGATGAGAGTTTTAAACCTCTGAGTTGTTTACTTGATAAGCTAATAAATGTATCTTATGAGAAAATTACACTCACGCCTGTAGAAAGACTCGTCAAAGTCCTGAATCTTTTTAAAGTGACTGTGTGTTATTCATAAGGAACGAAAATCATAATGAAGATTATGAATATTGTTCACTAAACCCGAGCTGCTGCTTTTCAACAGCAAAGACTGTTTCTGCATGGGTTTCTGCAAGGATACGGGACGACTTTACATCCAGGGATACGATTGTTGATAAAGTTCGCAGCCACTTCTGCCTTTGGTCGCCCAACATCTTTGGGTCTAAATCAATGTATGTACAGCACATAGATATATGACATTACAGATTTTATCATATATATTTCAAATGTAAATTGGAGGACTTACATTTCATTATATACTTTAAAGTCATAGTCACATCATTATAAACACTTCATTATAAATACTTCCACGAGACAGGTGACACCTACCTGAAAAGGAACTGCCTGTTGAGGTTTGACAAATCGATAGTATCCATGTCAACCACATGAATAAGGCGAAACCCAGACAGAGCCTAAAACACAGCATTATGTGAGAACTTGTCTAAATATGTCTTTTTTTCACCACACACTTTTAAAAAAGCACATTAATATTTGCTACTGATAAAGGATACTACCAACCAGATTTTTGAGGAGTTCACATCCGAGTCCTCCTGCGCCGATGACCAGGATCTTACAGGTCTCCAACAAAAACTGTAGGGACTGATATTGAAAGAGCATCACAACGTTTCACTAGGGGAACACTTCAGACTCGTGTCATGTGACCTGCATGCGTTCAGTGTCATTAAGGTCACCTCAGTGCTTGGTTCGAAGTCAGGGTGGGTGAATGGGCCCGGTCTCTCCAAAAACTTCCTCACATGATTCCATCGTCCGTCCCATTCGCAACCACTGTCCCTGTGTCCACCATCTACAGCCATTCTGCACACACAGCACAGCGAGACACAATGAACCTGTCACATACACAGCACGTGTGTCTCTCGATTCTGTCCTACTGCCATTTATTTTATTTTGTTGTTAGAAAGGATCAAGCTCTATTGAGTGCTTTGTAACAAAGCACTTCTGTTGATGGTTACCACACTGGCATACAGTTAGCACTGTGCAGTTTGCAGCGATCTAACTGTTAATGTGTGATTTTAATGAAAACAGACCTTTCTGTATCACCAATGCTAACAGCTCACTCCATCATGCATGTAGTCGTTTTGAGTTTTAATTTAAAGTCTAATTCAAACTAGGCAATATGTGGATTTGGTGATCAGCTAATACGTAGATCGGTCCAGGACTGTAGGTCTGACACTGGTTTATTAAGGCTGTAGCTGGGTCCGGTGTTTATTTTCATGTCTCCTGGCCCAGTGACCGGCTGCTAGTCAGAGAGCTTTGTTTAGCATTGGTCACTAACTTCTCAGTCAGGTCCTCTATTCGCCTTCTTTTCTTCTCCCTGGAAGGAGAGAGAGAACACGGTTCCAATATGGCGCAATGACGAGACACTTCGAAGGTGTAACTGTGGTAAAAATTGATTTTTCGTCCATTGAGACTTACGGCTCCTCGGCATCCGCCATACTTTCACGGTCCCATGTCCTCGATTCTGACTGTTGCGCTTGCGAGTGTCATAGCTGCGCTGCGCGCAACAGCCGGATGTATTTCCGATACCGGAAACACACACTGTACCCTTTTATAAATAACTACGAGCGAACGTGTCTTTAAAATAACAATATATTAATCCTTGGAAATGTTTACATACACAAATGTAAATATATGAGTGAAACTTAGGTTTAATGCGTTCCATGACGTATTTCTTTCCTTCAACAAAGCCCTTGTCTTGATGAAAGGTAACAAGGCAAAGCAGCTTCTCTGTTTAATACAGCAAAAGCTCCAGCTAAATCTTGTTGTATTTATTGTTTTTCATTTATTTAAGCTATTGAGTTTATCTACCTGTTCTTTTTGAATGATAAAAAGATGTAAGCCATGTTGTTTTTACATGATTTCTTCATAATAAATGTCTTGTTGATTCGTAGCTTTTTACGGTTTAAATACGTAAATAATAATATATAATAACAATAACTTTAACCTTTGTTATTATTTGGTTTCTATTACATTTTGTTTTAAAAAACATTTTTATTTAGGTTTATTTATCATAAAATGTATCGACTTAAATATGCAAAATATGCCTATGGGCGTCCATTTGCTATGGTGTGAATATATTGTGAAGATAAATACATGAGTAATGATGATAAGAAGGTTCTTCTGCGCATTCTAGAACGCAAGGCCAATATCTCAAACACTTCTGGGAGAACGGGACTCTCGCGAGATGTCGTGTCAGTGCGCAGTTTGGCGTTCGGCTCTCCTCCGCGGATCTCAGACAGCGAGCAGCTGATCTGTCAAAATATTACGCAGCCCGTGTGGGCATGTTTGTGTTTGCCTGCCCATCGGTTACACGTTGAAGCAATGGCAGCCAAGATGGAGCTCGCACCTCTCCGACCGTGGGACGATTTCTACCCCGGAGCGGGCCGTTTCGCCAAACCTGACTTCGGGGATCTGACCAAGTGGAACAATAGAGTCATCAGTAATTTAATGTACTACCAGACCAATTACTTCGCATTGCTTGTGGTGGTTTTCCTTATTGTGGGGTGAGTCCTAGCAACATGCTAACGTAGGCTGGCTAGCATTTGTGGCTGTGTGTTTAATTCATCTGCATACCATACCTACCCACACCCATCATGAACACACAGGCTATTCCTGTAGGCATTGTTGTGCCAACACTGTTACTCAGCTCCTTAGACCTTTAACTTTTTTGTTTGACACATTAACTTTTCAGTATAAAATTTGTATTTTTACCAGCAGATCCTATTCATTAAATTAAATAAAATTTTAATTTTCTTTTCAGGGTGTTTTGGAAGATAATGCTGCTTTAGCTTCCGGGTGTTACATAGCATAACTCTTTGAATAGAGGCTGATGAAGAAAGGCCTTACTGCAGGCATTTTGTTCCATGATGCTTTACACCATAAACAATGGTGTGATGGTGACGTTACCACCAGCAGGTTGTGCTATTTAAAAACAATGTATCTTACACCGTGTGTGTCACTGCTTATTTTTATATATTCAGGTTCCTGAACCCTATTGGCATGTTTCTGGGAGGAGCTGTGGTCGCTCTGGTCTTCATGGGGTCAGTGTGGGCTGGAGAGAACAAGGCCATCATCAAGAACTTCAAAAGGAAGAACCCCACCTTGTTTGTCATCGGGGTTATGGTCACCAGCTACTTCCTGCTCTCGCTGTGTGGCGGTGTCATGGTTTTCATCTTTGGAATCACCTTTCCGTTGTTGCGTAAGTCTCAGTGCATCAAATTGATTATGTTTTATAACAGTATCATAAAAGAATGTTAGTATTAATGAAGCAGATGGTTTTCATAAAATGGCTAGAACATTTAAACACATAATCTGATACCTTTAATTCATTGATAATGGATTCAATATGTATCTTATGTATCTGTATAGATATAATGCTGTTCTTTGCATTTCAACTTACCTTCCCTACACACTTTGTAACTTTACAACACTTACCAGCCAGTGTTTCATGACACACACTGTTTGGTGGAGGGCGCGTGTTCCTGTGAGTCACTCAGGGATGGATAATGGATGAGTGGCTTTTCTGTGGTTGAACAAGATTTTTCAAACCCTGACTCACTGTAGGAACCGAACAGGATGTGCAGTAAGACATTACACAACAAGGTGTACTTGTGCAGATGAGAGCTATAGGTTTGGATTCAGTGAAAACTTAATCAGAGCAGCTTTGATAATTGATGGTTAGAGCAAATGTAGCAGCTCAAACCTTTTGGCAGAAAGAGAGGGTAGTTTGATCCCTTCCTATCAAGGCTTGCCCACTGCTGCCCGTGTTGATCGGTTGCTATGTGTTGTTGGTTTGGACAGAACTACATTTACTGCCTGATGTCATGCATTCAGTATCTGTCTGACATGGGAATAGAGGATATGCCCGTCCTTACCCACCTGCTTTCACGTCTGTGGTTTCAGTGATATCAAATTTTTTTCATGGATGTATTCTAGTGTGAGACACTATCTTGTCTGGTTCTGTTTTTACATTGGGTAAAAAAAGTAAAAATAAGAACTCCCTGTTCTGCAGTAATCCTGATCCACGCCTCAGTGAGGCTGCGCAACATGAAGAACAGACTGGAGAACAAGATTGAAGGTGCTGGGCTGAAGAAGACCCCCATGGGCATCATCATGGACCTCCTGGATCAACAGGAGGAGAAAATTAACAAGATTCAAGATTTTATTGAAAGCAAAATGAAGGATTAAGGCTGTAGCCAAGAGCGTGCCAAAGGAATTAAATGTCACTGTATGGGTTTATATAGAGTTTCTGTCCTTCCCCGGGTACATGTAAGGATACTTAGATTAATTTGTATTCCCATACCTTTTTTCTTTTTTCTTTTATATTATACATTTGTATTATACTCTGCCCTATCTAATGGATGGTTAGATGCATAGACACAAAATAAGATAACAAGATTTGCACTTACAACATGTGTGCTCAGTGTTGAGAGGCTACAAGCACCAAAGATTGTTCCCGTGTTAAAATAATGTTCAGTCAAAACAATTTCCCTTGCTGACAACATACTTTTCAGTATTGACATTTCCGCAAAAAAAGCTGAATGCGCCAACACAAATCAGATATCATATCCAATTATATCAATTCTAAAAAGAGGTTGGATCCTTTCAGTTTGCTACCTCAAAACAAGGAAGTTACGTTTTCTTCTTACAGAGTAGATCCAGTACCCATGAAACTATTATCTGCTTAATTAACAGCAATAACGTCCACCTTGTTTCTTTAAGAGCTATATGAGTACTGATCTTAGCGCAGTGTGTTTCTAGTCTATAGACATATAGGTTATGTTGCCTCACTAAGTATAATCAAGTTTAAACATCACTGTTGTCAAAAACTTTGTGTATACATTTACTGACCATATGGGCCTGAGTGTGTCCCCAGCTATGCAATACTGAAAAACGAATGGCAAGTGCAGCTTTATTGTTTGACTATTATGTAACGTTATTACCTTGTTTCTTGTTATTTTTGATGTTTTTTTTTTATTTTCATAATATAGCATGCAGAAATGTATAAATGGCTGCAGATTACATTAAGGGTTAGTTCATAACTTTGGCAATGATGTAAAAATATGAATTGAACTGAAATAAAATAAAAAATTTAATGTACAACTTCTCCCTTGTCAATATTAAATCATGAACTGGATACATCATATGCTATTTACCCCCTTTAATTGTGAAAAGATACACAGTTATGAAGTGTAGTATTCTGTGTTTATCTCCTATCAATTGACCCAATGACTGCAGCTTTTGCATGCTAACTTTACGCAAAAGGAACTTCACACAGATTATTTATGGGCGATATATCCCATTCTATGTTTTTCATGTGACCATTTCAAGTACAAATTATTTAGATTTGTAGGGCATCGCAAAAGGAAAGGTTATAATATAACTGATTTCAGTTTATCTGCTTATTTGCATGGCAGTACATTACAGGACTGATATTTTTCATTTGTCAGCTCTGAATAACTAATAAATCATTCTGACTGTATTCAGTTTTACATGACCTTTTAGTTTTAATAAAAAAAAGAGACAGAAAAGGAGTGGCAGGCTTCATATACTAAATAAAACACTAAATATAGGCTGTTTGCTAATGAGCTTTCAATTTTCATATCTTTATTTTTATGATTTCTTAAAAACACCAGCATTGTGTGGGACAAACAGAACAGTGGAACAACAAGCAGCATAAATATTTCATCTAATGAAAATACAGCTCACTCTTAATTTACACAGTTCATCTGAGAATGCATAAGGTAAATACAGCAAAAATATTTTAACACAAAGCGTGATGGACACATACAGCTGCTGTTATAAATTCAGAGGAGGCTCGTTTCACTCGATTCCAGGACTTTGGGAAGTGGCACCTACAAGAACAACAACAGAAGAGCATAAACTTTTATGTTGACATTAAGACAGTGTGTGCAGTATAATATCATCACATAATACCACAACACAGTGTGGGCCACTACAACACTTGATGTATTCACACGAGTGAATGATTCGTTTTCTTCCGAAGCAGGTGCTGAGATGCTGATACTCACAGATTTGAGATAGGCCACGTTGCTCTTTTTGATCTCATCAAGGAGCTGATCGCGTGGCGTGAGCTCGACTTTCGGTGGCACCCGCCTGCGAGGGATGGGCTTCAGAGTCTTAATCACATCAGTCAGGTCGAGTTGCTCGTCTGTTGACTTTCCACTGCCTGCGTCTGTAGCTCGGGGAGTCTTCCTCAGTTGGAACCTCGCCCTCCCTGGGCCCATGTCAGCCTTTGGGTCCAAATCAAGAAATGGGTCACGTTTTTTAGGAGTCCTCTTCAGCTGCACGTCCCTTAGTGTGTTTTTCGGTCTAGCGCTGGGTTGTTTGGGAATGCCTTTACGTTTGAGCTGCTTCTGTGGCTCTGGCTGCTCTGTCTGGTGGTGCGTTTGAGGCACTGCATTGACTTCTGACGAGGGTTTTACAAGTCCATGCTCCTGTAAGAGTTCCAGTGGTGGTACATACCCCAGCATCTCCAGTAAGCCAGGGGGCAGGTTCAGGCTGCTCTCATACATTTGCATCCGCTCCTTCTGCTCCTTCAGCTGCTGCTGTCTCTGCTCCTCCATCCTCAGCTGCCGCTGACGGTCCAGATTTCTGGTCAAAATGTTGGTCACCACCATCCGGGGCCCCGGCTGCTCAAAGTGATAGCCCATCTTCAGGAGGGTGTTGTTGGCCTTGAGGAGACGTGAGATCTCCATCTCAGAGTGGTGACCCAGCATGTGCCTCTGGTTGTGAAAGCGCAGCTCTGTGAGAGTCTCGTTGAACTGGAGGCAACGGATGATGGCCACGATGCCCTTTCCCGTTATGAAATTAGACTCGATATTCAGAGTTGTGATGCTGCGGTTCTCTCGTAACATGTTGGCCAGGTTGAACGCTATGTTTTCATCCACGCCGGTGTTGGCTATACTGAACGTCTTTACATATTTATTTCTCTTCAAGGCATTGACGTAGTCCAAGAGCATCTCTTTGGGAATGTTTTCTATATTGTTGAGGTTGACCTCAGTGATGGAGGGATGGTTGTTGCGGATCTTGTCAAGCGTTGAATCCAAGTTTGTCTCATTCCCTGAAGGTCTTGATGTTATTTTAATATTATTTAATGCCAAATTTGGAATTTTAAGTTTGTTAATTTTTTTCTCTTCCTTCTGTTGGGGCTTATCATTGGTTTCCTTTATCCCTGGTGTCTCCGTAGCATCTTCGGGACACAAAGAGTCGCTTGTTTTAATTTCCTCTTTCTCTTCAACTTGTGCTCTGTTGTGTTCAGGGTCTGAGCTTTCTCTCTGATCCTTCACGTCTGTAAAAGGCTGATCTGTGTTGTTCTCTATTGTTATAGTTTTTGCGTTTTTATCAAGAGGACATACATTATCTATATTTTCATGTTTGTTGATATTCACTGGTAGCTTCACATCCTTCCCATCCTTCTTATCCTTGTCCTTTTCATCTGTCTCAACAACTTCAACAATTTCCTCAATTATCTCCTCAACAATTTCCTCTCCGTTTGTACCATTTACAGTTTTTTTGCCAATGACTTCCTCAATCACATCGTACTCTTCATAGACCACACTTTCCTTGTTTTCTTCTTGTTCTTTCCTTTCAGCTTCCTCCCTTAAGTTTTTCTAATGGAAACCACAAACCAGAACATAATGATTAAAAACATGCAAACAATACCTTAAAATTCAAGTTATGATTGTTAATAGACTGCTTAGGATTACATTATTCTTCACATTAACTTCTGAGAGCTTACCTCACTCGGCAGCAGAGTAGCAGGAACTCTCTCTTCCTCCAGCATGCGTTTGGACTCTTTCTCCCAATAGAGGTAATCGACCAGTGCTCTGTGGTCAAACGTCCCCGTCGGAGGCTTTTCTGTCTGGTCCTTCTGTCGCTGTCCAACCGGTACACGCTCATCTGGGGCGATAATAATATCCATCTCACTCTGAAGCTCCTTAAGCTCCTCGGGTGAAAGCATAGCGAGGAGTTCGTCCTCGTCGATGTCTTCCTCATTGAGATCATCATTGTCTTTGTTGTTTGACATATTTGCTCTTGTTGTATTTTGATTTTTCTGATGTCAGAATGGAAAGAAAACGTCTGTCCAGCCTGTGGCTGTGACGGCAGAGCAAACTGGGAAGGCTCTGGCTTTGACTTCAGCTAGAGAGGGTTTGCGACTGCCTCATGCGGAGTCTAAAATTAAACCCTGTAAAGTGCATGGAAGATATTCATGGTACAAGCAGGGGAAAGACATGCTAACATTCTTTTTTCAGCCCCTTCTCCCAGCTGGCATGGCCATCAGGATCTCTGGGGATGACAGTTGCTTCAGGCAGAGGAAAGCACAGATTGACAGGAGCAGGTGGACCATGTCAATGGACCTGATGGGAGGGGTGAGGCCTTCACTGAACACAGAGCTCTCCAGAAGACAGAGGTCAAAATTCGATTTATACAGTGGTAGACAAAAAAAATACTTAAGTAAAAATAAAACTTTCATAATTTGACTCTTTATTTGTTTTTTTAGCACAAAGACTAGAAATAGACGGAACGTGAAAACAAACCATCCATCCAGTGTTTCTAAAGCACATTTATGTACATCTTAAAACTCATTTATGTATAAAGATGTGTAGTATTATTGCCTAATGGGAAAAGAAAAAAAATTCCATTGATTCAGTTTTATGTTATAAGATTAGATCACATCTAACTGAAAGAAAGCAAATCCTGAATTTCCCGAACCACTAGCTCATTAATGTTAACTCAATGACCCAATAACAGAACATGAAGCGCTTGTTTACCAGACACACAAGCCTCGTAAAGAAAGTGACAACAGCCATGTGTGTGCCACACAAGTATTTATTTACATCCTTGTTCCCACTGGAAAATAATTTCTGACACCATCTAACAACATAACACTACACAGTGACTATACAAATATGTGGGGGAAAGAGATGAGGAGACATGGATATGTTGTTGTTGTTTTTTTTTACGGCAGTGGTCTTCTGTTGATATAAAAAGACGTTCTTATCAAAAGATCTATGTTCTCACCATGCATTTTAAAACACTACGGCACCAACATGGACACGTGGTTCTATAAACAGCGTTGACATAATACATTCTGATTCAAGGAGAGGAAGAAATACAAGGAATACACAGTCTGCTCTAATGATGACCGACACAATTCTTAGCATGTCACGTTTTTTTAACGTTTCAAGTTTCATCTTCAATTTGGATGTTATAGTTACGAACATATTTCACTGAGATGACAGAGCTGAAAACTGTTTTATCTATAATCTACAACTAGTTCCTGTTTAAAAAGCACGGAGTTCCGTTTCTGTAAAAACACAGGTTGCCTCTTTTTTCCGAATCGTGTTCGATTACGGTGCAGTTGTGCGACGTCTTTTTGACGCATTCTCGTTTACGTGTCCAGTTCATCCAAGCCAAGGCACATGGGAAAGTCATTCAAGAGTGTCATCACTCATCTGTGTTCAGAGGTTACTTTAACATGAGGACAGTGTACACAGACTGCCATGGATGGAAAATCTCCCGAGACGGAGTTACGGACGCCAAACAAATGTTTCAACTTTCTCCACTCCATGTGCTGCCAGCCATGGTTTTATTGGTACCAGTTGGGTTCGGTCCTCGTCAGTGGATGCCCATGTAGCTTCCATCCGGGTAATACCTGTACAGGATGTGACACAAGAAGGCAATGCGTCAAATAACAGAAAGAAAATAAGTCCATATTATGTTGTGAGGGTGCACGCCAGGATTTCATGTTACAATGTTGTGCAGGACTGTTCAACCTTTCCGATTTCATTAGTCATGTGATAAACCTTGTCAGGTCATGTCATAGCTTTGGTGATTGATGATATCGGGTCAAAGATCGAGATAATGGCTGAAGACATTTTTGACAAAATGCAAAGATGCTGTGCCTGAAGCACAAAAAGAAAAGGAGCAAACCACAATGTGGATGATTTCACTTGAATGGGTGAATAATCTATGCATAAAACGGATGAGGATGAAATGCATGCAACTGGAAGCACGACACAAAACAGCTGACTGCTATGACTGGTCTCACCCTTAAGCGCTAGACTGGTTGTCTGATGGTTCATCTGCACTAGTGGCCTCAGCGCCAACCACCTCAACTGACTCAGAATTTTTAGGCACAGTGTCAGACACTTTGTTTTCTGGGGAAAATCTGCACGTGAGCATTAATGGTATGTCAGAGCATGGAGGAGAGAAGACAGAGAGCAGATTCTTCTATAGTTAAAAGTCACACTGTCAGAATATTATAATAATAAATAATAATAAAAACAAAAAGAACATTTTTATTTTCTGCAAAAGTAGTGAAAAACAATGTGTTCTTTCATCCGGAGGCAGAGAAGCACACAACCCTAAATCACACACAAGTGGCACTCACGTTGGTACCCACCACTGAGCATCAAGTGTGGAGGGGTATTAGCAGGGTAATATAATGTGTCCTTAATATAGCAACTAGAATTTAATCTGAAATATAAATGAGCTGAAAGAACAACCCAAGTTGTCTGTGACTGACTCACTCCTGCAACCACGGCCTGAGTGTGGAGGTTTACTACAGCACTCACTCACCTGCCATGTGAGGGACTGCGGTTGTAGGGAGAAGCCTGAGCTCCAGGGTGATGGTACTGAGGTGTGACGGGTGTATTGTACTCTGTCAGGCCGACTGCCAGCTGGTTACGCCAGTTGCCTGCACTCTCTACTGATGACACTGCGAACAAATCAAACACAAACACACTCAGTGACTGTCACTCAGTAACTGTTGTATTAAATAATATATGCAAAACAACTAATGCAACAATTAATATAGTGTATAAAAGTAATACTATATTATTTTTATAATATGTATTTATTTTTTAATTGTTACAATTAAGTTGTTTAATTTAATTGTAACTTGTATATTTTCTGTGCTTTTCTATACTTTTATTCCCCGACAATATTGAGACTATATCTTCATATAAAATTATGCATTTTTATATTTTATTATATTTGTGTTATCCCGTATGAGACTATAGTGTATAGCTTTCCGCTTTGTGAAGTAATGATATTTTTAAAAAAATGTTTTTCAGTGGAGAAAATATCAGTATAAAAATAAAAGCATAGAATACAGGATGTGAAAACCCCATTGAAAACAAATAATAAGGTTCTCAGTTTTTGCATTGCATTGCATTACAGAGACTGATGATGGATTTATAATGTGTCTGATATGAAAATTTAGAAGAGGACGAAAACATGTGTTTATGAAATTGATCTTTTCCAAACCTGATATCAGTTTCTTTAAATTGCTGAAGGGCATCATCTCACCTGAGGAGAAGGAGGTGGTTCTGCTGGAGTGGCTGAAGGCTGCTGGCATGGTCTGGTAGCCCAGACTGAGCTGAGAGCCACTGTCAAAGTCATATCCAGGAAGCATCGCTCTCCCTCCCTCCCTGTGGCCCCTATTCCGGTGGTACCAGCCTCTCAGATGCTCTGCCACCAGGGCCTTCTGCATGTTCTTGGCCAGGAGCTCATTTCTGGGCCCCTCTCTGTTTCGCGGCGGCCTGACCGTGGCATAGGGATTCTGGGAAAGACCATCTGCACGGTCACTGCCGTAATGTCTGAATCGGTCATGTCCGTGGTACCCGTTCATTTGGTAGGAAGGGTTGACATTGTAGTGGCCTTCGACTTCATCCTCATACACGTAGGATCCATTAGCGTAAGGCTCCATGTCCGAGCAGGGGTACTCCGTGGGGTAGTAGGCACTGGGTGCATAGTGTGGCAAGGTCTCACATGAATAACTGCAACCAGAATGGTGTTGGACCAGGTTGGGCATGCTCCCACTGTTTCCATACACTTCCACCTTCCTGTGGAGACGATGCATGGTGGAGGTTCGGGAGTCCAGGGTGCTGTAGTGGGAGTTGGCTGCCCCGCAGTAGTCCAAACTGGACTGACTGGTGTAGGAGGAACAGTCCTCTAACACCTCCGTGCTGTTGCTGCGGTGAGGATGCGACAGGACGAAGGTTGGCTTCTCTGAGTCTGTGTCTTTTCTCTGTCGAGACTGCGACTCCAGACTTCCACTGCGATGCCTGAAGCACGGAGGAGACCCCTCGCACCTGGAAAGGCAACAAATTTCTTTAACTGTTTCTTAAACAAAGACAATCAGATATTGTTGGATGTTTTTTTTAGGACAATAAGGATTGGGACTTTGAATGAGCACTTTGGTTAGAGGTTGAGAAGAAGCGGGAATTGGGCTGCCGTGAAGTTACTGTTGAGGAGGAGGGAGGATGTAGGGTTGGGAACGCTGGAGAAAGGAAACCACACCTGAGCTGGCTGCTGCTGTAGGCATTGCGGGTCATAACCGGGGTGGGAGGCATGCTGCGTGGATCTCTAAGAGGTCTGGGAAGGGTTTTATAGGGACTACTGTTGGCAGAAGAGACCTCTCTTGGGTTCTGGTAGCAGTGGGAACCCTCCTGGCCTTCAAAAGCTAATCTATAAGGGTGTGGTATTAGTAGAGGATCAAAAATAAAGGATGAGATTGGAGAAAAGGAATGAGGATGCAAACAAAATGAGAAATATCCTGGGCTCTGCCAAAACATAACAACACTCCAAGTACAAGTGAGCCTCAAATAAAATGACCTCAGGGAAACAACAAATAGATGTGTGTTTCCACACCTGCTGTGGTTCTTGTGATGACTCTCCCTGGGAGATCCCTGTCTTTCCAAATCGTACTCTGCCCCCAGCGATCGCATTGGGCTAAGCTGAGGGGAAGCTTGGACCGACTGTGACCGCGGCCTCTGACTGACACCGTCTGAGTCATCTGAACACAAAAGCAGCATTGGGAAAAGACATTGAAACTCGTTCTTCAGCGGCTGTATCAGTTATAACAGCTGGTCTGATGTAAGTTATTTGACTCACAATCATCCAGTGGGAGACTAGAGAGGGAGCTACAGTCTGACCGCACAAGTTCATCTGTTGACAGAGAACAGAACCTCATGTTGAAAACAAATATAACTAAAGGATTAATGCTGTCAAACAAGTCAACTCTCAACAAACCTCCAATGATAACCGAGGCCCTCTGTGTGGGCTTTTTCCCCTTCTTGATTCTGTACCCGTTCATCTCATCCTCTATCTGCTGCAGTTTGTGCATCGCATCCAGGCAGTTCCTTCGCCTCTTCTTCTTGACAGTCTTGCACAGGTCTGGCTCGTTTGCGAGTTTCCTCGCCGCCTCTACGATCTTCTGCTGCAGCGCAAATCTGCTCTCCAGGTTTCTGAGGATAGGATCCTTCACAAAACGTGAGCAGCACATCCACACGTTACTCCACTACTCATGGCTGCATCAAGAGATTATGATGAACATCTTTTTGACCATGTTAGTGTAAGTGCACCATTGCTTACGGACCTCGTTATAGGGGAACAGGTCATCTAACTTGAAAGCAGTGCCAACGCGCCGTCTGACGTGTGGTGGTCTTTCTCCTGAACAGAGGGGATACTCCTTTGGCAGCTTGCCCGTGAGCTCCTGAAAACACAACACAGCAAATTTAACCGTTAAATGACTGAAAAGTAGCAAGAGCTCGGCAGAGTGAATGTGTCTGTTTACAAAAAAAAAAAAGTATATGTAGTATATAGGACTCCAAACTTTAGTGGGGCCCGATTTAGTCCGTTTTTCTATTTAGGATTTTTTTGTAATCGTATGGACCTGAGATTATAGTTGTGTTACATTTCATCTTTTCCCTGTTTTCTTCTGCTCATTGTGGGTCATGCTTTCAGTATACTGGTTTGTTCAGACATTTAGTTTGCTTCGGTGTTTTCACCCATTGGATCTTGTTGTCATTTTCTTCCCTAAAATTACCACTAACACCATTTTGCGACATATGGACCCAGTGGTTATTGTTAGATGTGTTATGATATGATAAATAGCTGATTTCTCATCTCACCGCCTCTCTCAGACAAATCTTTTTCAGTTCTTTTGTTTTCTTGGCCAAGATTTCTTGGATCTCCTTCTCCTTTTTTCTCAGCTCGGACAGTTTCTCCTTCTTCTGTTCCTCGCTCATTTCAGAATCCGCAGAACCTGCAAAGAAAATCCGACCTCTTCATTCATATATTTACACACATCACAGACTCTTTTTACTTTTAACTTCATATGTGTTGCTGTTATGGTTGTTTTGAAATATTGAGCTTAATAGCAATAGCTTACCTGCGGACACCAGGCTGCCGTTGCTGGCTGTTATGAAGTTATTCTTCAGGCCTGCGTCTCCCAGTCTGTTTACTTTTGCTCCTCCGTGCTCCGTGAGATCCATGGCAATTTCTTCCAAGCTCCTCGCTGTTCCTAATTTAGCCTGTAAGATTAAGAACACCATGCATAAAAAAGTTAGAGGATGGATGACTCGGTAAGCTGGTATTAAAAGTGGCTGGCAGGGAGTGAAAACAGACACTCACTTTGCTTTGCTTTCGATCCAGGTAGAACTGGTGCTGGCTAATCGCCATTACCCAAATGGTTTTGATCAGAGAATGGCTGGCATACCACGTGTGGATGAGTAGGCCCGTCTGCCCGAAGGTGCGCTTGGTTACCGCTCGCCTGTTGCAAAGAACACACCAAAAAGTCATCCAAGCTGGAGTCACGGTTGTTATCGTGAGTTATTTAAACGCTCCGGTGAGCTCGCTGATGCTGAACAATAAATACAAGCAGGAGAACGGTGCCTACCTGTGTGGATCATTAACTTCAACAGCAAACTTTTTCTCCCTGAAGTATAAGTTTTCCAGCTGTTTCCACTGGTAGAGCTGCAGGTAAAAAGGTATCGATAACAACAGCTGATTAGGGAGATAGATGCAGTGTTGAGAGGTTAAAATGACATATACACAAAGACATTGGCTTTAAAATCTATCATTAGAGAAAACCAGACTGCAACATGTCATTACAGTCTGAGACGCCTGGCCTGCCAAGTCTGCAATAACACAGGTGTTAGAGAGAGCAGATGCAGAATGCCACTAAAGGGACATTACGTAAAGACTCATCGCGGTGTACAACACTTTCAGCTGGCTGTATAGCCCAGGTACTCCCTGACAGGAAGACTCGAACAAGCTGTTAAACTAAATGACTCACTCTATGTCTGGATCTGTGAGTGAGACACAAACATGAGTTGACGGTATGAAGAAAATGAGATTCCTTAACACGATATGGCAAATGTTGACAAAGGTTTACTGTAAAAATTTAAGTTAAAAAAAGAGTGTGATTTTAAAATGGACCAGACAAGTGGAGTATACAGTCTTACCACAGCAGTGGATGATCACAAGTCCCACAGGTTTCTTAGGTCGGCTCTGCTGTCAACACAACACTCATACTTTGTTCTGTCTACTGTCCGCTCTGACTTGCCTCCTCAGGTATTCTCAGAAAACCCAATAATCCAACCCCTTTGGCATTGACATCATCAGCTCACTCCCTCTTCTCTGAAACACACCACTGCCTGAGCACAGCTGCTTGCACAACTGTGAAACGCAGCAGACGAAGATGTTTTGCACCACACTGAGTGACTGCCAGGCTTTTTGCCAAGACAGAGCTGTCACCTCTCTTTAGAACGCCTCCGTGCTGCACATCTGCACCCACACACTCGACACAGACTGGACAGCATAGTTCACCGATCACTCACATGGGTGTTGCTCTTTAATTCACGGGTTAAAACAACACCGGTCGAACAAGAAAAGCGTGTTTGTGCTGCATGTATGATTCCGCCACAAGACTTAATGCAAAAGTTAGTCGAGGTAAACCGCCGAAGCAGTGGAGAGTGAAAGTTTGCAGGAACTCGTCAAGTCTGGCCTTGTTGACTGTAGCTGGAGCCAGGCCTCTGTTTGACTGATGCAGCAATAAGAAGTGGTGAATCAACACGCAATGTGCAATAACGGCACACCTTACCCGAGTGGAGAGAAACAGCAGCAGACTGAGTTTCTTTACCTTTCGAGGTTTTAACTTATCCTGCAGGTCATACTGGCCAATGCCCTTGTAGCTGAGGCCGAGCCACCACGGGATTCCCTGTTTATCCTGCGAGGCAAGAGCACATCTTACATGGCATGACTCGCTTTCGGGTGAAACAGCTGTCATTTTCCACAAATCACGGATCAAGGACCAACCTTAACTTCATAGTAGTGCACGCCATATGTGGGCAGTGATTCCACTAATGTCAGATACCTGGAACAAAAGCAGATGGTTAATGAGCCCAGCCAGGTGCCGTTTCGGCATCTGCATCACACAGCAACTGGGAATGTGATATCTGTGTGATTCACCGGACTGCAGCTGAAGAGAAACTATTGATTTTTAGCAGATGACGGGAAAGGGGATGACACAGAGAGAGTGAGCGAGAGAGAGGTGAGAGAATGATTAATGAACTTCGCCGTTTTTCTCAGTACTTACTGGACAATGGCGTGTCCTCTGGAGACCCCTTTCAGCTGTTTATAATATTCAATTACTCGATCCTCACTGTAATGGCACATAAGGAAAATAAGCTTTTTAGACTTCGAGGTTAAGACTTCCTGTGCACCAACACCTTCATATAACTGTAAAGGTAAAAACATTACGGAATATATCAATGCGTCAATAATGAAATACGTACAAAGAAAACTGAAAAATCAATCTGGGTTCAGTTTAAAAGAAGGAAATAAACGTTTTTCTGGCGAGATTTGCAAACCGACCAGTACGCGAGTGACGGGTGCTCCTTCAGCACTTTGGTGGGAAGAGTCGGGAGCTTCTTCAATTCAGCTCTGGTGTTTTCATCACTAACAAGAAAAACAAAAGGTGTGATTACACACTGTGAAAATATTGAACTGCACAAACCTGATACGTTAACAACAGTCATGTGGTCCTTGCACAGTTATGCTTTGGAAGAATCAATCCAATAATAATATTCAACAACGTAAAACAGTGTAGCCTAGGGAGCACGTAAACATTTTAATACACTGAAATGCCTCTTTCATATAAGTATCTGAATACTATATAAACATATATCTGCTGATCCTTCTTTCCACTACCATGTGGTTAAATATTGACTCCCTCATTTGTTTATTTTTTTATATCTACTTAAATGGAATAAACCTTTAAATTATTATGTTTTTAATGTCTTTTATGTTTTTTTAAACTATGGACACAGATTCCTGCCTTATTTCTAAAGCTGGTCTTATGACCTGCACATAGAGCTGCAGTATTTTGTGTGAACACTACAAGTTTATAACATTTAAAAAGCATCTCTGCTAACAACAGCTACAAGCTGCTTCTGTGGTGTTAAATGTCTCTGCTCGAGTACTTGGCTGTTATCAGCACTGTGAGAGTCATTAGTTTCCTGGTGCAGGTTGCAGCACTATGGCACTAACCCACAATCACACCGCTATTGATTTTTCTTGCCTGCAATGAAACAAGTGATCTATTGAACGTCGCTGCTTTAAGCTCACTATTAACTTGTTCTGCTGCAGTTAAATCCTTCTTATCCAGCTGATGATGTGCTCTTACCTTGTGTAGTCTCCTTTAGCCTCCTGGTGATAAAAAGAAAAAAACAATTTATTAGAGTACGCGCTTTCAGATGCATCCATTAATGTATGTAGACGCAAATATTAAAAGCACCGACCTGCAAGGCGTTTGCAGCTAATTTGAAGACGTTTTCACTTTCCACTTCGATAATCCCCTGAGAGACATTATAGACGGACAGGATACAAAAATAAATACGATGCACAACTTGTGGTGCATGTGAAGAGATTCTTCACATCTCCAAAACAAAAGCATCTTCTCTGCATTGACCTTCAATAACCTCTCAGAATGAACCCATGTGTTTTTCTACTTCCTAAGTCTTTTGTCTTTATTACATTCCAGCCAGCAGAGTGAGAAAACACTGCCCTGCAGCCACTCTGCACTGAGCTGAGGTGCTGCTGGGGTCCAGAGACAGTGAATCATCAGGGAGCTGCTAAGAAAAAAAAAACTAAAACTAAAAAAAAAAAAAAAATCAGACAGCTATGGCAGGATCACTGCTGCCAACCACAGAGTCAACAAGAGAAAACCGCACTCACATTGTAGACAGCTGATTTTGCATTCAGGAAGAACAACTCCACCGTTATGATGTCCTTAAGCTGCGTTATGTTTTCCACATAGAACCTGCGATGGATAAAAGCACACGCATGCACAACACGTCTGGGCTTAGACTTCAAAAGTAAAAAAATGTGTCACTTTCTTGTTGCTGCACAAAGGAAATCCTACTTTTTGCACTTGTGTTGTGTGGATAAGAGTGAAAAAGGACTAACCCTGTTTCATGCACCATTTAGAGACATGCTACTACGATGTACAAATTATCAAAGATCGACCCTGGACATTGCAACACTCATTGCTATATTCGATTTAACCAACGTAGCGCTCCCTGCTGGAGAGCTCATGCTTTGCACGAGGACATGATGCATCACCTGACAAGGAAGTTGAGGGCAATGGGACCGGGCTTCTTCGAAAAGTCATGTTCAAGAACTCTGCGGTCCATCTGCAACCACTTACACTGACCACTGCAACAGCAAACACATTGGAGCATCACAACGCTGCTCTCTGTCGCACATGTGCTACACAACATTCACAATGCCGTCAAACAGAAATGGATCTGTTTACATACTTGTCATCAAAAAATGCGAGTCCGAAGAATTCCTTCTCTTTGAGGTTGAAATGAGAGGACACCAAGTCGAGGAGTTCGTAGGACAGCAACTTGGGCTGGGGGGGTAGATTTATTAGTAATTTAACAATTACAGTCTCATTTAAATTGAAGCCTGTAAAAAAAAAATGAAATGAGCTGAAACATTGCAATAAGCGGAGCTGGGAGATCATCAGTACCTGAACCAGCAGCTCCAGCTTCCTGTCATCCAGCAGCTGCACTTGGCAAAGTCTGCCCTCAGTCATCTGCAGGGGGGAAAGAGAAGAGGAGGCTGGAGTCGTCATCGTGACACAAGATGATCATCATCACAAGAGACAGCGACATAAGGATGTGGAAGGAAGTGGATCAGTATGTTTTCACCGCTGTGGCAGAACATCATATCGGCCCTGCAGGTGTTACAACAACATGACATTTATGATCAGTGAGAAATGCCCGTTCTGTGTTTACCTTGGTGGTAAATACAGAGACAACTTTCAAAAGAAGAAAACAACGGTGATGTTACTGACAATAAAAACCCTTGCGTCAAGGATTTGTTTCCATAGAAACCAAAGGAAGGATTTCTCCCACTTCAAATCTTTCACACTGAACTTTATTCTTTCAGTCTCCCAGCCTTTTCAGCATTTGAGCAAACATATCTGGTGGAATGAAACTATTTAATTTAACAGTTTTACAGTAGTATAAAGCCAGCTCAGACACAAATGCAACAAAAACCATATCATGTAAATGTTATTAAAATAAAATTTTGCACATCTGGATATCGCAAACACAACCTATCAGGCATCAGGTTTTCCTAGTTTTCTCCAAACACTGCAAGAGTCGTCATTCTTCCACATGTTTCGCCCCAAAACAATAAAACATTTACAACACGCATCACTCTGCATCCGCCATGCAGCCGTTTCCAGTGGTAAACCAAAACCACATCTCAGGCTCCGTCCTTCAGACACTGTTTCCAGTGATGGCGGAGTCAGTCCTGACCTAACCAGAACCAGTCACAGAGAGCACCGTTCCCATGATAAATCAAACAGCCCACTGGGAATGACAGATTGAGGTTAACCAGTTTTACAACAAAAGCTGCACAAAGAAAAAGAAGAAGGAAGAAAAAAGAATAGATTCATCGTCCGACAGAATGAGGCTGATCACAGCTGATCACACACACACACACAGTGAACAGGGCAGCTGCTGTAACTGGTGTGAACATCTCCTCTCCTGCAAGGGTGCAGGTGTGGAGACCAAATCCCTGACCAGGCTTGATCCGTAAACAAGAGTCTCCTCTATAGCATCCAGACCACCACGCTCTGACTCAACCGACAAGTGGGATTAACGAGCAACTCCTCGGTTATTGACTGAGGGTCTTTGCTGTGTGCGGAGTGTCTATGAGAAATCAGTGGTTGACTTAATGAGGCCTGGCTGGCTCAGACTCCTGACCACAGTTTAGGCTTTACAGCCTCTTAATACGAACAGTACGGGTGAGACAAGAAACATGAGCGATTAATATGAGGCGTTCAAGCATGCGTGCTAATACAGTTTACCCTGCCCTCATTTGGCTGGTGTGCTCGAGTGGTTTGAATTAGGCTTCTCATGCTTCCTTTTCCTGTCATAACTTACTCGATTATAAAGGCCAATGAGATTCCCGCTAACGGGATTAAAACAAGTCAAGATGCTCCACCTCGCACATACTTCCTCCTTTATCTCGCTTCACACCGGGCACCACCAAGTTCAGTTACACCAGCTGCATTGTCTTAACCAGCCCCTGATTAATGAGTGCCACTCATCGCCACAGCCATAAATTCTCTGCCGTGATCTAAATTAAAAGTGCACATTCAATAACATTCAATTAAACTGGAGTGTGGGTACTTGTAACAATCACTATGAATATTACTACATTGGTTTGAGCTTGAGTTATTATGACTGCGTGGTAATATTGTGGGTGCAGGGGGGTTACACAATATGTTTCTGCTAATCCAAACTGGAGGTAAAGCTAGTGGCCACTAGATGGTGCAGGGTTTAATATGATCATTGTTCTATGTAAAGAAGAAATTCAAATGTGGAAAATGACCATTTGAACAAGCAGACACCACAGAGGAATTGTTTTATCATAATTATTTCATTTCTTTACGGATTTTATACAGTTAATGATCTGGGATCGTTACTTATTACAAGAACTGTCATTTATGTCTGAGTGAGAGGCTCAACTCAACAACCACTGACCCTGTCGTGACACAATTTAATGAAAAACTATCCACAGAAAGTTTAGACCACTCCAGTCTGGGATTTAAACTCTGTGGTTACACAAGCACACTTGTTGTTGTGTTCAACCTCGACCGGCCGTCTCATGATGCAGACAGCGCTGCCTAGTCGAGCAAACACGACCTATTCATCCAAAGCAAAGGGTCCTGTGGGGTTAAGACCAGCTTTGAAGCATCATGTGGAGAAAAAAAGACATGGGAAGAAAGAGAAGAAAAGGGTGTGGGTCTATGTGTTTGTCTCTCCAGAGATTGGCCAGGTGTTGCCTGGTTGAGTCCAGCACCACAGGGTACGTGTCATAGCACTGTTAAAGTAAGATGCAACCTGGTACTTATGAACAGTGAAGATGTTCGTATCGTAGCATAGCGTGTCGGTGTGTCCAACAGGCCGACAGGAGAATCTCTCTGTCTCCTCAGTAAACAGTCGGGCAGCTTTTAATACGTCACGCTGGTTAAATGTCATGTCCAGACTGCAGCCTGTCTTATCTCAGCTTCCCGTTTTCATGCATTATTGATGAATGCTGGTATCACACACACACGTCATTGTCTGCTCTGTGTGCTTACATGCTCTTTTGAAGCCACTGTAGAAAAAAAAGAAACACGTAAATAATTCTTTGTCCTAAAAAAAACCCCAAATGAATGGCTTTGATTGTATATTATCAAGATGAACTGCAGAGAATTAGAATTTGGGTGTGTCAGATGTGACTGAGGTGGAAGCTGCCATCTACTGGCCTGTGATCAGCTGGCGGAGAGATGCCAGCAGGATCAGTACACTCGTTCAGAAGGCTGGGAGCTGCACAGGTGGTGAACTTTCATCCATTCATCTCATCCTCTTCATGACACACTGCAGAGCTCACCTCTGCCTATATCGTATTCATACTGTATATGTTATACTCTGTCTTTGCACAGTTTGTATTACAGTCTAACCTCCTTTCTCAAATTGCACAAATTGCGCATACTTTTTTCTAAATAATGCTGTCTCAAGCTGTCTTTGGTGTGTGTATATATACACATACATACACACACATATATACATACATATATATATATATATATATATATATATTCCCAATAATTGTAGGTTTCTGCAATAGCTGCTGTTTTAATTTCAATTCTATCGATATCCTCAGTCTGGTCTGCAAATTGTCCTTCAGGCATATATTTGACCTTTGACCTCACCCGACCCTGTGTGGTCACAACGGAGAGCGATAGACATTTGACAATTTCTACTCATCCGTGTCTTTTTTTGGTGGGTGAAGATTGAGCAGCATGAAATGGGAAGTCTGATCGGTTGCTGTAAGTGATGTCACTGGAGGCTATCATAACACTGCTGCCTGACTGCCTGGAATAACAATGACAACCTCTCTATTTTACCTTTTTTTTTTTTTTTTACAGTGCATTGTTAATCTGACAGTATTGTAGAAATATGATCCTTATCATAGTTTTTGTCTCATTATCATTGTTTGTCTCGAGAAGTCCCATTTAGTTTATACTTGTATTAATAGTCCAAAAATAACAGGCCCACATTAAAGCCTTCATGTAAAACTACAGAGGAGTCCAAGGACATGAAGGAGCCAGCTGGTTATAGAGACGGTGGGCTGAAGGATACAGCGCAGGATTATCGCCTCCTCTGGTATCTCATCATGACTCATGTTGCCAGCAGTTATCTGTCTACCATCATCTCTTGAAGACAGCTTCGCTTTTAGTGATATGTGGGACGTTTGTGATCAAAATGAAGATTGGAACATTATCAGCCATTTAAAGCCAGGGAATATTAAGAGAAATATTAATTTTGTTTTTTTCCATTAGTAGATGTTTCATACAACAACAAGGGCAGGCTGCTCCGCGGGGGAGTGATTCACGGGCATGATGTCATCATGCAGAGCAAATTCCCGTTTCCGCCTCCTACAAAGGGACAATGTGCAAGACAACGTGATATATGCTTTTTGGCTGACTTACAAATACACGCAGCAATATAAACCACAATATTTCATGAGCAGCCACAGTGACATTAGTGGTCAAATCTGCTTCTGCTGGTCTGCTTCTCCAATATGCTGAATCTAGCAGTAGAAGGGCAACGCGAGGGGCCTCGATGCTATCTTCACATTTAATGTTTACATCCAAACGACTTGAACTGTTCTGATTTAAAATGCACAGACTAGTCAGGAAGAAGTGAGTTATTGTGCTCTCGAGAGTTTCACCACCAGTTGCCCTCATTCATATATCCCCCCCCCCCTTCCCCCCGAGCATTCATATACCCCCCCCCCCTTCCCCCCGAGTCCTGATGTCACAAACTGCAGAGTTTCATTCCCAAAAAAAAAAAAAAACTGCAGTGACTTTCTGCAGAGCTCAGTGGTGCTGGGGAACTGAGGCATGGATGTGACTGGGTGGAGAAAATGCAACATGAACGTAGGATGGGGCGAAGCTGCAGGGCATCTGCAGCCTCGTGCAAATCCCCACACCGTGACAGCGATGCCTGAGAGGTGATCAGGTCACAGTGATCTGCCTTAACACAAAGATGTTTCAAGCATGGGCTGATTGGATAAACATGTTTTTGACATGTAGAACAAAGTGATTTACTTCCCTGTGGTGAGTGCATGAATACAACATAACTTGCTTGTCCAAAAATAGATCGTTCCTCTATGTGTCTGTAGCACATTTCTCAGAAGGCCTCAGGAGGCTTTGATTTCTAAATGGAGGGTTGCCAACCAAGTGGTGAGACATTTCTCAACAGCTTCAGCCAAAACGAACATCTCTGTCTCGTTAGGCCCAACGTGGCGAAAAACGAGCGATGGTGAGATAAATAAACTTCTTTCAAACAGAGGCTTCAGCAGTGTCCTCGTGCCCATGAGGAATGACACAGGACATCCTCTCCAACAAATAGGAAGAGCGACCAAGTTTCACACTGGGCTCCTGTGTCGTTCAGACGCAACCATTGCAACAACAGTTCCTGTTTGTTGGTGCTGTCTGGTGCTCTGGATATACCAACGTGTGTGTCTCTTCCTGCAGCTCAACAGTGGTGCTCATCCTTATTTATCTCAGAAAGTCAAAAAAAGGCAGTTATTGCATTTATTGTTCCAGGCAGAACAATAAATGCAAATGAGAAAAAGGAGTGATTGAGGAGGGAACATACAGGAGAAGCTTGGCCTACATACACTAAACTAGAGCAATGCACTTATTAATCCTGACGAAATATGCTTGGCCTGGTTCACCAAACATCAGCATGGCTGTTCCCTGGAGCGAAGCTAATAAAGCATAGACACTGTAGGAGATGTCCAGTGACTGAGCGATGCCCTGGACAGGCGTGATTCACATTGCTGTGGGAGCATGAAACGATGATTCATGCCGCACTTTTAATACTGTAGTCACCGGGTCACATCTCCTAAAATCTGTGTCTTACACCGCATGATTCCCTCACTCACTCACTTTTATAACTCAAACACACATCCGACCTTACATTTCACTGTATCTGCTCCAATCAGCAGTGGTGGTCTGTGTATTCTGTAGTGAGACCTGCCCACTGTGCAGGGAGAACAATGAATGTGCATGAGTAGTGTAGTGTAGTGTGCAGTGTATTCTGCCCAGATGGATGTGATGTGTCCATTAAAACCATCATATGCTCCTGCTGGTTGTTTTATGAAAGGATAAATGCACACTGCTGCTGTGTCTCTCTCTCTGTGATCACAGGCGCACAGGAGTGGTCCACTTTGTCTCCACACACACACACACACATACACACACTCACACCACAGCGCACTGAGGTGGAGGCTCCCACATCACGTCATATGTCTCCTTACCTTGACGCTTCTCTGTATGATCCCGCTGTGGAGAATGGATGAAGCAGAGCTTCAGCGGTCTCCCCGACTGCTGTGGCCGGAGAGGGGATCCGCCGTACGGCCGCTCTCCGTGTCCATCCCCCGGCACACACACACACACACACACACTCACACACACAGCCGCCTCGCGCTCAGCTACACTCACCAGTCACCACGCCTTCAGCCGCCGGCTATTATGTGAACAAGCCCCGCATCCCTCCCCCTCCTCCCTCCCTCTCATCCAGCAGCTGCCGGCCGGCGTGGTTCACACTGAAACCCCATAAGAATGACGTGTGTGATGCTGCATCCTTCACTTTCCACTCACATGTGCACCGTTTAGTGTCAGCGGCCTGATCACGTGCAATTTCTCAGCGATACATTCAGTATCTGGGTGTGTGTGCGCGCGTTCGCGTGCGATTCAAAGTACTTATAGATTTAACGGTATTATTTATTGAAAATAGTGAATTGGGATATTTTCTTCTCTGTTGTCTCTGTAACTTAAGAAGAATATTCATATGAAGCCACAATATTCATATGATGTATTCATTCACATATCATACAACATCAGTCCTACAGCGTTTGGGTCATATTAGTGGTTGCCATGACAACAATCACATCACCTAGGATCCATTGGCTGTGCTACACAAGAAAAGAATAATAATAATCATCAATAATAATAGTAATAAATCTCCATTCATTTAAACGGTTTGTTTAAAGGTTCAATAGAGCAATAACACTTTTATGAAATTAGTCTATAGTTTACCATGAAAACTTTGCATTGGTTTTTGTATTCTTTAAACATGAAGCATTTTCGATGATTTGTTTGTGACTCCTTCTTAAGTACACTTGTTCAAGTTGAGTTTTCCCAGTATAATATACCGCGGTGTGCCCTTTTTAACACCAAACATTTTGTCTCCACTGGACAGAATGTATTTGAAACAATGAGAATTCATATGGACTCACGCAACACATTACACAAACTGACACTTTGGATATTTTTACTGTTTGATCCCGAGGCTTGCTTTCTGCTTGTTTGGTGCCAAATGCCGACACGCAATAGTTAAAGGACGTTACAGCTGAACCTGTAAAACAAGTTGACCTGCACTAAAACATGGGCCTAAGTCAACACACCACACTATTTACAGTTGAAAATTAAAATACTAGTCGGCAGCAAATAAATATCGCATTTAAATATCAGTTTGGTGGCTGTAATTTTATTACAAGATAAATATTCTGTTCAGCTCAATTTCATTACGAGTTAAACACCACTGACATGAGCAAACTGAAAGAAACAATACATCTGAACCAGATTATCGGTGTGTGTTTCACATGGGATATTTACACCTGCTAAGGAGTGTCAGTGCTCCTGAAATATTCATCCGTGTTTTTACTCCTGCTCAGCTGAAATGTTTCCAAAATAAACCGGTACAAAGAAACAGGTAACACATACGGTACCTCTGTGTCACAAAGAGATACAGGGATGAATTTATGTGCGAAAGATCACACTTGTTTTGCAACCAAAATCTGCACTAGTGCTATTGCATGTCCTATCAGTCTAAAACAAATGATGCTGTGCATCAGGGGAGTAAGCCCCTCCCACCACACATACCCCCCCCCCTCCACCCGGCCTTGGACTTCTGAATTCAGACATGAATAAATATCTCATTAAGATTCCCCCAAACCATCTGTCCAGTGAGACTCCTCCTTCTAGGAATTGCTCCTATAAACAAAAGAATAGGATTCCCTCATTACCCTCATTACCCTCATAAGGAACGTTGTACTTAGGATGCACTCAGGGTACTTGTACAAAGCCTATTTTTTGTAACTGGGAAGAAAAGCTACCACAAGATCCAGTGCTGAAAGCACTAATGTACTAATTTAGCACATCATTAAATTGATTTTATATTATTTATTAAACACGGGAGGTACTTCCAGGCCATCATCATTTATATTATTAGTTTCTCACAAGCAATTGCATGCACACGCATATTATGTATTTGCATTATTACGCAGGATTCACAGTGTGTGTGAATATGTTTCAGTCTGCTTTTCAGCGTAGTCAAATGTTGGTTAGCAGATGGTTTATGCACTTACATTACACTTTGCCACTGTAGGAAATATACCTTTTGACTTATAATTCATTATGGGTTTTTTTTTCAAATTAGGTAATTTTTCCTCTGATATTTCACAGTGCACAATCAATGTCTACAGATATCCAGGGACCCCAGCAGCCCGAGGTTCACTCCACATTATTTGTTTTTACATTTGACTAATTGCAAATTACTTTGACGTGTTCACCACTTAAATAGTGTGTGAAGTGTTGCACAGATGGTTTACCTGGTCTTGAAGATGGCTTAAAGACCTGACTTGTCTGGACCAGAGATTTTTTTCACAACAGTCCACAACATATGATCAGTGAATAACAACATGTCACCATGATGTCAGTAAACCTGCCCAAGATTCAAAGCATATGCATATGACTAACAATGTGTGACAAAAGTAGTGCAACTACAGTTTTACTTCAATAGAAATAAGAAATTACACGCAGGTAAATGTTGCCATAGAAGGCAAAAGGGCTCACTGGCAGATCTATTTGTAGAGTCCTGTTTTTATGGTTGAGTAAATATTGTTTATGCGTGTGTATTTATGATGTGCATATTGTTTAAACTGTATCTTGATGCTTAAGACGGTTGAGGTGTCTCTTCTTGTAACTGGTTTATAAACAATGGCTTAAGACTGTAAATGCGTCATTCTGAAACATAAGCCAATGCTTTATTAGGATATTTATTAACAACTGCTGTAAAATAAAAAGTACTGGTTCAAAAAGAGCAGTGTGTCCTCAGGTGCAGGTGGATCATGTGGCATTAAATAACACATTGTAAATAATTGCAATACTCTTTAAAATAAGTGAAAGTATCATAAAGAGAAATAATAAAGTAAACGTATCTTAGAATTGTATGACATTCATTTTCTACCGCTTTATCCTGTTAAGGGTCGCGGGGGGAGCTGGAGCCGATCCCAGCTGACATCGGGCGAGAGGCAGGGTACACCCTGGACAGGTCGCCAGTCCATCGCAGGCTTAGAATTGTATGTTAGTTGATTAAAAACTTTTAGTTACATTCTACTATCCATAAAATTTTGTTTCTACCAATTTGATCCTAATTATCACAAAGGTATCACAGCTATTAAATACAATACTTACATACTACAGCTACTTGGAAAACCACCGAAGGCATTGTGGTCTACAAACTATCGTGGCCTCTCTCGGCAGGAGGCCCTGAGTAATTGTTGCCTGTATTCACCCCACAGCACCCTGAATAATATGTGTTGTCTAGTCTATTGTGTATGTGACTTTGTCCTCTGGGGGTCCTGCAACATGTCTTCAAATCTGACTGTAACCAATCCATCTTCTTCTATGAGTCATTGCCAGTGCAATAAAGTGTAAAAAGGGTAAATATGTCCTTCCAGTCACGTCTGGTCTGTTTTAAATGATCATTGTTAACAAGCTTGTGCTCTCTAGCAGAGGCACATTTGGTGATATTTACATTGGTAAGATGCTGCCTTAAACCAGTTAAGCAGGATGATAAGAATGCAAATATTGAGCTAAAATTTCCATGTGGGATAGAGGGCACCCACAGTGTGTCCACATCACTTTGTAGCTCTCTACTGCCCTCGCGTGGTAGATAGGCGTCCAGCAGAACGTGTGGGCTTGAATAGGAGACGAGTAGCGGAGGCGGGTTAGTGTGTATACACGGGAAACAGAGGAGACATGCGGGTCGACGGAGGATCCAGGTTTGTGATTCTTATTTGTGTGCAATTCCTGCATGGTCCCCCTAAACTGAACTGCGACTTTTAGCCTGTGATTTAGTATCACAGCGCTGCTCAGGTGCGACTTTGTTGTTTTGGTACAAAAGTGGACGCCTGTATTTGATGCAACGCTCAAAAACGGCCTCTTACAGTGATGTTTGTATTACTGTGATATTATATAATTATAATATGAATGCATGCTTTAACATGCTTCTATTGCTCAGTACGCTGGGGAGCTTAATGCACGTGTCATTCTTTATTATTGACATTATTACACTATTTTGTTGATTTTGTAATTACGTGGAATAGTAAGTCAATGTCTGTTAAAGGATATTTTTAATATATATGTATACAGTATAGTTAATTTTACGTGGTGACATTAATTTAAAAAAATGCAGTCTGGTGAAACGTGAAGTCACTTTAAAGCACAAATAGATGACAAAAAGATTTTACATCTATGCGATAAAAAAAAATAGTGTACTCGTAGAGCAAATAACTGATAAATTTTAAAACAAAAAGAAATGAGAGTTTTTGAAACTGAAGTTTCACTGTGCGCGTGTAAAATCCCCTTCGGACGTCGCGACCAATGAGAAACGGGATGACATGGCTGGACGCGGTGCATTTCGGGATCGGGAGTTCCGGCGCGGCCTGCAGCCCGCTGACGGCGCCGCGCTCGCCGCCGCACAGGAACTACACACCCCCGGGTTCCGGACGTACGCAGCCTGCGCTGACAGCGGGTCGGTGCCGAGAGAAGTACGGTGCCGCAAAACACGCTCCGTGTTTTTATTTGTTTTCAAACGTTTCCGAAGCCTGACGCCGGGAAACATGCAGGCCGAATCGGGCATAGTTCCCGACTTTGAGGAGGGAGAGGAGTTTCAGGAGGAACCGAAGACGTATTACGAACTGAAGAGTCAGCCGCTGAAAAACAGGTCAGTGAGAGTGACAGTTATTTCCCACAGTGCAGCGGGGCCGGTCCGCGTTCAGGTGATAATTAGGCTGCGGACCCTCACGGTCCACTTACCCGCATATTTGCGAGGCGGGCTGCTGAGCCTGGGACCGGGACCCAGCCTGTGGCTCGCCATGGTTCATCCTGCTGCCGTGAAGTTATGCAACACTTGGGTGTTGTCTTGTCAACATCAACTTCAAATATTAGCTCTCAGACGATCAGGCAGGTCAGAGTGTGACGAGATGCTCCTTCATATGGATGAGTTGTTTTTACTGTGGATGTTAAGCAAGCTTGAGAAATTAATATAAAAATAATTAACAGTTAAGTTCAGGTCAAAAATCTAAAAGAAAATATCTCAGATATATGATCAGATAAATCGATAACATCTGGGTTTAGATAGTGTTTGCATTCTTGTAATGATATGATTATTTTGAATATTCTGTATGTAGTTGAGTAAAAGTGTTGTAGGATGGAGGAGGCGACAAGGACTAGAACACAAACTCTGACAGTGCGAAGTTATTAGAAAGCTATTTTGAGTGTTGGCAATTCCAGGCCTCTCCAAACAATCAACATTAAGCTGAGTCAGGTCTGTGTGGTCTGATTTGACCTTTCACCCCTTTTCTGGAAGTGCAGCACACTGATCATGTTGTCTATTGCGCGTGTTTGTGTAATAGTGTATTCAGATACCTGCTCAGGAGTTGCTCGGATAGACAGTTTTTGGGAAATACGCTCATTTGCTTTGCGGCTGAGGTTTGAGAAGTCAGACACCACTGTGGTGTGTGTACAATGAATATGAATATGAAGCTACAGCAGTGAAGAAAGGAAGTGCACAAGTGAATTGCAAAAACACCACGGTGTAATTTGTATCATGCTCATGTTGTTAGGCACGAGACTTTTCCATTTGCCAGGAGCCTCCACTGTTTACGTGAAACCCTCAGGATCAGGACAAAACTCGCACAATGTTGTTTTTTTATGGTAAAAACTCACCACTTTCTGATGGCGACAAAAACAGATCTACTTGTACATATTACTTGTATCTTGTATTTGTTATGTTGTTGGAGGTAGTAGTACACAGTCTTGTTGTCAGGGTGAGACATACAGAGGACAGTACACCACTGTGTCCACACAGAGCTCCTATTGCAGATGTCTGGTATAGTCCTTTTTTTCTCCTCTGGTTCTTGACATGCTTCTGCAGATTTGTACTTTATTTCCTTTTCTAAAAAAAAAAAAAAACAGCCCAAAACACAAAGCCAGAAACAAAACTGAAATCTCAAACTTTCCCAGCCTTCAACCCAGTTCTACATTTTGTAAACTAATTTCTTCATTAGTGAAATGCCATTGCACTGTTACCCATGGCGGAGCACTAGTTAGACCCATGACAGCTGAAGTCCACTTTTTTGTTTCGACGTTATTTCCCTGCCTAATATGTGAAGTTGTCTGTTTTTTGATTGAAGGTTTCCCACTTCCTCTCCTCATCACATGAGGATGACCCAGCATAATAATATTAATCATAATAGTCACAATGACTGTGTTGTGAGACCTTGTTATGATTAGTTCAGGCGATTATTGACCTTTGTGTTGTCTGTTGTGGCAAACCCGGCTCTTTCTAAATTTAAAATATGAGCGTGACAAAATGTGATCTTAGCTTTCTCAGATCTTTTTTTTTTCTTGCCGTCTCTGTGTCTTGATAGCACAGTCAGACTGCTGCCGACGAGGATGTGCCAGACTTTTTGTGCCTAATATAGACGTGAGAAACTAGTCCTCTATGCGGTGTAAATAAGGTGTATAAATATAGCAGTGTATGTGTTATATCACAAACCAGGAGTTGTGGGATCGTTTTTTTTGTAGGCGTACGTGGCATGTAAATCAACTATAAATATTTATGCAGCAGTTAAATTGAGGCTGAAAGACTTAGAGACTTAATGTTATGCTTCCTAGTGCATGTGAAAACATTTGTCAAAGGCTGCGGATTGGTCTAGTTTTTCATATAAATCTATGTAGTTTATTTTTAAAAAGTTTTTTTTTAAAGTAGGATTTAGTTATACTGCAGTCAATCAAACACATGTTTTTTTTTTATTAAGGACTAAGCATGTTGCAGATATGCTATAGGCTTTTTGGGAAGTCATGTGTCAAATGAAAGTCAGTGCAAACTGCTTGTGGCAGAGCACTGAGTCAGAGATTGACGATGGTGAAAGTTAGTATTCGGAGCAACTTGTTCCCAGTGGGAGTCTGAGACGGAGATGCCAGAGACGCCTAAGAGTTTCATCCTTGATCTAAGAAGGACCGAGGGCTAAATGACACAGACAGGTGTTACGGCTTCATTAAAATATTGGGAGAACGACCTGTCCCATGTTACGATCGTTTGGCTGCATCTTAACTGTATCTGTTTTAGTCTTGAAGTACTTGTCTGTGAAAGGTCTCTGACATGGAAAGTCCTCACACATTTGGCTTTTTGCTCTGCTTTCTTAGTTTTGATGTTGATGATTTGTGATCTGTGTCAGCCTCTGTTGGTGACCAGTAGTAACTGCAACACACTGAAACCATCACTTCAGCAGGTTGCATCCGCTCAAATCAATCAGCTGTTTCTTTCCAATAAAATGAATCACTTACAGAGTATGCCAGAGTCCTCTGACAACAACTGAATATTTTTGCTGCAAGGAATAATTGACTGCTCATCTCAGTTTACATTTGCATTCCACGTAAAAGGAGCTTGAACACCTTGAACTGTGTGTGAAATAATGAAATAAGGATCAGTCATATTCTTCATCTAATAACGTTTAACGTCGGGTAGCAGACTACTTTTAAGTGCATTACCGCCATCTTTCTCCTGCAACATTTCTCTGATACACTGTAGACACACACACAGACACACACACAGACACACACACACACACACACACACACACTGGATTAGTCATATTTTTCAGCTATGAATCACCATGGTTTCTTCAGGAAGTGTTGCTTGTGAGGTAATTTAAGGAGAAGTCAGCCTCAAGAGCAATGGGAAAAGCTGCTTTCCTCTGTTTGTACAACATTAGAACATTATTTACACAAACTTGAAAACTTTATGAACTCACTCAACCTGCTGTAGGACGGTGTAAGAAAACCTTCTCTCCCCCGCTGAGTGTCTGTGGATGCTCCATATTCTTCTCCTCTGACTTCAGATTGAGGAGAGTGAGCAGGAGACGGAGGCAGCCATGAAAACAAGTTGATTAAACAAGTGAATCAACTTGACATGTAGACTTGAAGTTAATCAATTAACAAGATTTTTTTTTGTTTATCAATTTATCAATTTGTTTTATGTAATGTCAGCATTGTAACTAGTCATAAATTTAGAGTTACTACCTGCAGTTGTTGACACAGTTCAGTAATTCATCTAGTTGTAGTTATTTGTACAGTTTTCTTCTCACTGCCTCTCTCTTTCTTGTTTCTCTGTAAACTTTGTTCTGTTACTGAATACTAAATCATACACGGCATGAACGTACAGATGCTTCCCATCAAAACTGATTTGCAGCTGACTGTAGGGGGTGATGCCAGCTGCAGAGAGATGACAGAGTGTGTGTGATCGGCAGGGGTGTCCGAGTATATCGGCGTACTGTCATGTGAGGTCACCGAGCTGTGCTTCAGCTGAGAGGCTGTGCAGTCTGTCAGGATGGCTGGACATGCTCTGTGAACACCTGCGTTTTGGTAGAGACAAACTAACCGAGATAAGCAGCCAGTTTTCAGGAAGGTGTTTTGGCAGCACTTTTTCTCAGCTGCCTTTCTACACAACATCTCACTAATTTTCTCACCGTTCTTGCACTGCACTCCATTTATAGCTATGTGGTTTTCAGTAGTCACTGCGTGTCTCTTTTTCCGAAAAGACAGTCTTTAAAGGCTGATCATCTAGCATCACCCTGACTGTCATGTCCACTTCAGTTGGTAAAATAACGTCTCCTTTTTTAATTCTGTTTTGTGTGACGTGGTGTCTGGCTGCTGTATAGGTCAAAAACCCTGCCCTTCTGTGTTTGTGGATCCGACATGGGGGAAAATAAAGTACTTTTTTTTCCATGAATGTATTTTGTAGTCTTATCACACTGTTGTATGTCTGAGTGTTGATATGTTTGGTTTTAATCAGCTACTTGATGATGAAACCGGGAGAAAACATAGGACACAGTAACAGCAAAAAGTCTCATGTTTCTAAGTTACATGTGTGTTTATAAATATTGGATAATAATTAGATTCCAAACTGGTTGTAAGAACATAAGCTTGTATATACATGCCTTTAAGATAAAAGAGACCACTAGTGTCCAAACTGCACTTATAGCACTGTGAATAGAGAAGGTCAAAACAAGCAGTTAAGTTGATAAATAGTAAAAACCTACTTTGTTGTATTAAAAAAAAGCATTGTCATCAAGATGAAAAACGTTTCGTTACAAACAAGTTTCATTAGCTCATGAAAAGTTGACATTTTTCCCAGATCCACAGTTTTCATAGGACAGTTTTTTAAACTTGCTTGTCGGCTGTCAGACCGTGTAGTGGTGACACATGGCTCAGAGTGAAACAGTATCTGTGCGGTTATGAAGCACCATGCTGATGAACAGTTGGTGCCTGCCCTCTCCTGTGCTCTGCTGTTGCTTTGGACGGGGCAGGTCCTCTGCCTGGGTCTGTGCGGCGATTGGAGATTCCAGGCCGGGCCCCGGAGCCTCCCCCCTCTGACACACGCTGAGCGCCGCACCACCAGCATGACTTTCATTGCTCTCCAAGGGCGGGTGGTGCACCTTCAGGAAAAAACAAACAAATATGGAGGCTGTAGGAGTGCAAGTGTACAGACCCTGCTCCTTTGACTGTCAGTGAGTATGATGCCTCAGCATCTCTGATATTGTTGGATACTCTTGACATGCATTAAGGCCAATTTATTATGTATATATGTGTGTACAGCACCATATGGGCACATGAAGGACAGAGTGCACATACCTGTGTATTAGGAATCTATCCTTTCGCTCATGCACTATTTTTGCATAGTATTTAACAAAACGTTTGTCAAATAAGCAATGGGTTTCATATCTTTAAGCATTAGTAATACTTAGTACCTTTATTACTTAACCTCACCTCTTTTTATATAAAATTATTTCAAAAAGGCTCTGAGGTGTTTATTTGTAGCAGAAACATGGTTTGAACAAAGGAAATGAAATGATCTTCTATTAGTTTTCCGTTGAGGTTGTTGTTTTACCATTATTGTCCATTAGGCAGAGCTATTCATTGGTCACTAAAAGGTCATTAGTCTTGCAGTGTCAGAATGAATCACTAGCAGTGGTAGTGTTAACGCCCGTATTGCAGGTTGTTGTTTTTTCTTGTTCAGTTCAGAGTTTTTGACTTAACCAGACCTCTGCATGCAGAGCTCTCTCTTTTCTCTCTGTGTGCATATGTCAGTCTGTAAAACCTGCATCAAGGACTCAGCTGTAACTAATACTGTCGAATGATGGAGTCGAGTAGTGAGGAGATTCAGAGGAATCATGAGTTGGGTGGGCAGGGCTCTTTGAGACTGTACAGCCATTGTGTTTTTTTTCCGCTTTTTGAGATACACAAATATGAGAGGAGGTGCATGCTCACACACACATGCGTACAAAAAAGTTAAAAAGGACAAAAGAGCTTTTTATATGTTTCAGTGGTTTGTTTGGCAAAAAGCCACATAACAGTTGAAAAGAGAAAACAGAGAGAACTTAGTTGAGCTTTTTCCTTGAGTTTGAAAAGTATAATTATTGAAGTGTAATTGAAGGAGCAGTTGTGTTTGATATTTTACATTTTTTTTAATTTTAAGTAGCCATTTAAAGAGCCATAAATACTAACTATAGATATTGTTGCATTTGTTGGCTTATGAATAGTGGCTTCAGAAATGTCTGTATTAGCAAACATTTTTTTTATTTGCTCAGCGCAGTCATTGCCAGAACAATAACAAGTCATACTGAAAGACTGAAGGGCATAGGTTGTCACTGATGTGGGCTTTTTGGTGTGTGTGTGTATATGTGTGTGTGTCATAAAGGGGGAGAGAAAGTCCAAATAACTAAATAGGTGTGTTTATATAAAGCATTTGAATGCCAAAATTTAACTACACTTCCATCCAACCCGATGAAAGTAAACAACCTGCGAGTGCTAATGCACGACTGCTCTAAGCTGCCCTGTGGAGTTTTTCTGTAAACACACAAAAGCCGGTTACATTCTGTTTCCTACCACCCTTGTTGGCACATCGCTGCATTTATTATGGTTTTATAATTGCATCGACCAGCTAAATGTAGCAGGGTAGTATATAACATTCATCATAAAACCGATCAGCATTAGTGTTTAATAGTAAAACCTTAATTATCAGTGAATCTGTCAAAAACAGTGGGGAGTTTTTTTTTAGATATTCTGTCACATAATCTTGCATTTGTGCAGGGTTCAGTGGGTGTGGTATCAGACAATGAGATTATATGCTGTGCATGGGGGGGTTATGGTATGTTGAGCGTGGCTGAAAACACTGTGTTTGACTCGGCCGGCTAATTAGTGCGATTACTGCACAGCTGGATTGGCCAGACGGTTTGCTGCTTTATCAAAAGGATCAGTCGCTCGATGAAGGCTTCATCCCGACAACTTCTGCTTCAACAGAGTCCCTCTATTTTAGGCGCGCAGGCCTCTGTCTGGAGAGAAGCCGTCTAAATTTAAGGGAGTGGGAAAACTGAGGCAACCGTTTAATGTAAAATGTTCCTCTTTCTGTTGTGTGTAAAAAGCGGCAAGCATGGCAGCAGCTCACTCCCCTGTGTCTGTCCACCAAACTCACATGTTTGAAAAAAGGTTCAAACAATGATTGAAATAAATCTATTTTCTTTCATCATGCTAAACTTTTATCGCCTCCAACGTTTCCACTCATCCTTCTGTCTTACCTCTCGTGCCTGACCTCGCTCTCCTTGTCTGACCCCTCTCTACCTCTCATTGCTCTTTCTTTTCCCCCGTTCTTCACCTCAGCTCTCCAGTCCCCTCTTTATTTTTTGGTGCTTTCCCTTTGACATCCTTACTCCCTCTCTGTCTCTGCTTTATTCACGTGGCATCTCTGTCTCTCGCAGCCCGTCAGACCAGCAGGGCTCCTCCAAGCCCCCGCTGGGCTCCTCGGCCATGACATCACGCATCCTGCTGCGGCAGCAGCTGATGCGGGAGCAGCTTCAGGAGCAGGAGCGTCGAGAGCAGCAGCGACAACAGGCCTCCCAGTACCCACAAACCTCAGCGTCACAGACCCCTGCCATCAACGTCAGCGTGCCTGTCAGTTTGCCGCCTGCTGCGCAGGTTCCGATGGAGGTGCTGAAGGTAAGAATCTGTGGTTGTATGTTTGGTGACTGCCAGAGAAGGAGAGGGGACACAGCGGCGTGTGCGTTTATCAGGATGTCAGAATTACTACAGTATGCGCGTAAAGTTTCCACCTCTGAAATTAGAAGTTGAATGTGTCATTGCAGCAGTCTAACAGTCCAGGCGCAGCTGTATTTATAGGTTTTATTGACTCGTGTGCAGAGTCAGGCAAATCGAGGTTTTCTGTGACAGTGTGTTAAAAAGCCCCGGAGTACATGGAGTGTGTTAAAATGCGTATATGGGGATTATCTTTCCTGAGAGAATTCCTCTTTAATGCACGCTGTGCTTCCACCCTTTTGGATTTATCCATCTTTAATCCTATTTGCTCAGCTACGTTCACATCTTTTCATAGCTTTGATTCCCTGGCAGTCCGAGGGACAGGAGACTGTTCCGATTTGCTGTAGAAGTAGAGAGCGTTGTGTAAGAGGGTGCGTTTTTAATGACACGCGTCTGGTGAGTTCTTCTGTTTGTCTTTTGCATGTATTTTCTGAAAGGTTTGAATCTTTATGAAAGATATGTGTAATGTGTTGAGCTTTGTCGTGCGATGCTAATGTTGCTTATTTATGAATTTCTTGGTTTTTCGGTTTTATCTTTTTTTATTCCTCTTGTACATTTTACTTGGATTCATTGATTTTCAGTATCAAAACTCTCTTTTATAATCGATCAATGTTTGTGCCCCTGTAGGAAACAGTGTACGTTGTATGTATGTAAGTTCTTCGTTATTAATAATTTATTCATATATTTTGGTGTTTGTCTAAAAGAGACGACAAGTAAGCTTTTGATTTTCATGTTGATTTGTTTTGGCGTTTTCTTTCAATTTTTGGAAAGGAGTGGTCATAGATGCATGTCGAAAAAACTAAAATATAGAATTTACACACCAGGGTACAGGGTAAAAACATATACTTGCATTTGTACACATTTCACAGTGCAAACATTTAAAATACATTCGTGCCAAAAATGTCAGCATACAGGCAATAGAAAGTGATAAAAAGGCAGTATATTGTTGATCGTAAGGGAGATCAAAGTTCTCATTGTGAGCCTCTGAGTCGTTTTTGTTGTTGAACTTAATCCACATCCAGAGATTTCATGGTTACTTGCTCAGCCCCACTTTCATTGCCTGGGATGTGTGTGGCATTGGGCCACTGCTGACAGACACATACAGTATGTCCATTGAAAAACAAGCAGCACAAACATTAGTTACTCTCAGTAATCTGCTGCTCTTTGAGAGGTTTAAGGACGCCCCCACCCCGAACCCTCACCCTGCATACAATACATCAAGTTAGAGTAATTTCTCTGCTTTGGCCAGAGCTTACAGACATTCTTCATTGACTGAAGTCTTCCAGTGAAAAGGCCGTTCCAGCTTGGCGCTGTTGAGCTGGGTTAACCTGCTCCCCTGTCTGTGGGTAGATTAGCACAGTCCACACAAAGCTCTGGGGTACCAGGCAGAGCTGCTGGACCTCAAAAAGTGCAACATTAAGCCCAGATGAGTTTATCTAAAGACTGATTGGGCCCTTAATTAACCAAGTGACCTCTGACCTTTTGGGGAATAAGTAAAGGATCAGTTTAGGGATCAAGACCAAGCGAGCACAGCCTTACCACACACCGAACGCTAATTCAGCGAAGAATGCTCGTAATTAGCCTCACTGCTTTCATTCCATGGCATATTTAAGAGGGGAAAAACACTGCTTTGAAATGTATGTAGGATAACTTCCTAAAAGGGTTGAAAAATTATTTCTTGATTTTTTTTTTCCCTTCAAAGGATTTATGGAGCCATGAAAAGAACAAAGTTCTCTTCAGCCCTGTACAAATGAATTTGTTTTTTTGGATTATGCAGTGAGTGTAGCTTGTGACCAATACACATCAAACATTGCACAAAGACACCATACACTTTATTCTGAGGTCAGTCTGCTAGTTAATTCAAAGAGACTTGTAATTATGAATGCAAGTTTTATTGACTGTATAGTGCAATTGTGTGGGGAAAATACATATTGCAGCCAATACAGTTAAATCATTTTTTATTTACGATCAGCTTTTTGGCCTAGCTGAAAAAAAAAAGCAAACCCAGTGGTGAAGCATTGGCATGAAATTCATCAGAAGGTTTGTAAACACGTTTGATGAATAGCCTGACAGTATGTCAGAGGTGAGGGAAACCACATGTTACTCTGATGTAGCTACTGACATTAGCATCACAGTTGTCGTGTCCACGTTCCTCACTGCGTGTCAACAGCCTAAGTGTGAGACAAAGAGGCCTATTCTTCCAGTCGACATAGCGAATGGGGGCATTCTTGTTAATGTTATCCTGGTAGGACCATCATGGAGTGCCCACAGCACACAAGTCAAAACAGATACAAATCAACGTTTGTCACTCCCTTCTCCCCATGCTTTCTCCCTCTGCCTGTTTCTGACCCATTCGGAGTGATGTTCAAGGCCTAGGGGCTGGTGATGGCTGAGAAGGAGCTGATAAACAACGAGTTGTCTTGTTTGCTGTGGCTGCAGTTGCTGTGAGCCAGCTGTTGATGAGAGTACGTTCAGTGAAGTTGAGCAAAGTAAAAGTTCTTGTCATGGCTGATGGCTCTGTCATCTCTAATGTATTTCTCTGCTGGATGGTTTTTATGTAAGATAAGATACACATTGACTTTGTCTGTCCTCTTTTTTTTGTTTACACCACAAATCAACATGAAAATACTTTTTACACTTTTAGACCAGTTTATCATAATGTTATCAAGAGGCCAGGATGTTCCAAGCCTTCCCCCAACCCCCCCAACCCCAGAGGGCCACAGACTTTAGACCAGCGAGATCATCTAATTATGTGTGATAATTCAGGAAGGCCCTAAAGACAAAAACAAACTGGCATAACACTGATGCCCATTTAAATCTAAAGACAAATTTAACTGTTTCCTATTGATTTCATCACTTTAAGCCTGTGACAAATGCTTGTTTGGATTTTCATAATGAATTAATCTACTGATTATTTTTCTCAGTTGTAACTCAACAGTTCAAATTTTAATAGATGCTGATTATTTTCACTTCACATCATTGAACGCATTAATCAACTTCAGCTCATCAGCCCTGAATGAAGACTTCTGCACTGTATAACAAGGAGAGAAATTGATTCTGGACTGAGATCGACTGCCTGTTTGTATACTGTAACACTAGTTTTATGTAGTTATATTGCTTAATAGGAAACCTTTGACTTTTTTGTTTTGTGCGCATAATGCCCTGGCTAACCTCTTTGTTTCTATTCTTAGTGCAGGGCTGAGAGAGACATTTGTGTGGGCCTCCAACAGTAATAATTTCCACTGTGTTTTTATGACTCTGTGACAGTTTTGGCCTGAAGCGTTTGTTGTCAGATTGTCATAACCGAGAACATGGCAAACAAGCTCAAGATGCCTTGAGAGATTTCTTTGCTACAAATTTGGCACAGACTTCCACTTTGTCTCAAAGATGAACAGATGACTGTTTGGCGGTAAGGGTCAAATTTCTTCTTCCATGCAAAATTTCACCACTGGATGAGTTCAAAGGTCAATGGTTAGCGTCACAATGACCTCTCTCCGTATTGTAAAGATTATATTAGGCATGCAGTAGGGGATTTACATTTCACACAAACTTGAACTCAATGACAAACAGATTGGAATTTGGTTGTCAGAGGTCAAGTTCATGATGACCTCCCAAAACATGTTTTTAAATATAACTCAAGCATTCAACGTCAATGAAAACACACAGCTAACAACAAAAGCCAACACATTCTGTTTCCAGACAAGCTCACAGTACTGTGGTTGTGTGAGTTTACAGGTAGAGACAGTATAGATAGATAGACAGATAGATAGATTTAGGGATGGGGTCTGTGTACAAAAACATTACTATACATGCCTATGTGCTGCAGTGGTTGTCACCTGTGGCAGCAGCAGCTGAAATATCAATACATGTTCCATTCTACAGTATTATTACCTGTTGACATGTCCTTGTATCTGGAGGTGTTTCTCTGGCTCGTGTTTTCAGAGCCTGGCTGCTTCCCAATCTGAAATATTTCTGACATTTACTAAGAAATGACAAGCGGCATTTAACAAAACTACGAGACATTCGTTCAGAAGAATAATCTTTTGAAGTATAAAAAGCAGGAGTCCAGATTTCGGGACTCCATTAGTGACTGATACTAATTAACTTTGTTCTTTTCCCCAAAGCACAATTAGTGGGTCCTTTTAATGAGTCATTGATGTGCTGCAAATTTGCCCTTATTCAGTGCTACTGGCTTTACAACCCTGTCGTGACGATTTACACCCCAATGTGTTGTCATTCGTACCTGCAGGATACGCTGTTAACCTAACTCACATGAGTGTCCCCCTCAGAACAATGATACTATATCTGAGCATGAAAAAAGGCTTTGTAAGAGTTCCTTTTGTGTTAAGAAGCGGAAATAAATTCACCTAAAAACGTACATCAGATAATATAGTAAAGGTATTCTTATGTTATGCATTTAATAAAGAATTATTAGGTGCACATGTATAATCTAATGTAACAGTATAACAGGGGTGCATTAATTAACATGTATTATTATTAACATTATAGGCATCAGATTATAGTCAACGAACATCTACATTAGGCTGTGCAGGTGTGCACTGCCTCAGACAATACACACTAAGAATAAAAAGACAAATGCTGAACGAGTTTAACAATATATTGGTTACTGTCTTATGAAAATATCATGACATTGTTCAAAAGGGGCATAGAATATTTAGCTTGGGGTCTGTCTTTTAGTCTGTGACGTCCTTAGCTCCTCAGTTTTTCTGTGTGTAAGCAGAACAGAACTGAGCTGCAGAGATGATTCCACATTGGCTCGGAGACGCAGTGCAGCCATTGTTGCTGATTATAAATGTCAATTGACATGAGACACGAGACATGAGGAAAGGAAAAGCTGCAGACAAGCGAGGATGAGACAGACTTTATTCCTTGTGCTGTGTTTAGCTGGGAACACATGCCAAGCATCCTCAGGGTTACAAAGAAAAAAGTGGATGTGCCCACATAAGAGCCCCAGACAAGTCTCAGTAAAGGAGGTGGCCCTGCAAAATAAAGGCACTAACTGTAAGAACCACTTCCTGACATCAAGTGATACACCATAAAGAAACAAATGCAGATTTTACATAAAACAACACAATCATGAAAAGGCTCATTGTATCACCATGAGATTCCTTGACATGCATAACTAATGACTTTCCTTGCCTTTTAAAAGATCAGCTGCATGTGCCTGCCTCCATAGGAGCCCACTCAGTCTTTAAGTGCAACCGAGAAGGAAGCAGCTATAGCACTTCACAGCTTCGACAGACGTATGAACGCATAAATCGAAGTGTGTTTATTTATTTATTTATTTATTTATTACATTAAATAATCAGTTGACAGTAAATGCTTTTTGAGATGCTTCAAGGATATCACCTTTATGAGGTATGTTTAAAATTCATCTTCTAACAGAATGTTCTTTTTACTGCATCAAAAAAAGCAGAGGAAAGTTTAAAAGTATACTCTCCAGATGGGAGCTGTAACATAACACATCAGCTCTGCTCCAGTTAAAAATGTGTTTCGCTCGTGATAAACACCATGTCTGAAGTTTGTTTATTTGCCTGCAGTAGCTTTTCCGGATCACTAGCACTGTGTGCGGGGATTAATGACCCACAGAAATCAAATTTATCTGTTACAGAGGATTGCAGAGATGGGTGTGCATGTCATTTCTGTTTTGCTGAAAATATGTGGATGTGGAAAAACCCGAAATTGGACGAGCTGCAGAAAAATGTGAAGAAAATGTTTACTGCTGAAACCCTTTGAGATAACGGCTCTTGACAGTCTCGACAGAAAAAATGCATGATGAATCCAAGATTGGAAATCTGTGTCAAGGTTTATTTTACTATTTTAGTCCGCACTGTGAAATGCAAGGAAGAGGGAAGACTTTGAGGTTTATTTATAGTTGTTTTAATATAGTAAAAGTTGGTAAGAGTGTGTATCCAAATCCTTTTTCCCTCTGTCATCCCATCAGGTCCAGACTCACCTGGAGAACCCAACCAAATATCACATCCAGCGCTCCCAGCAGCAGCAGGTGAAGCAGTATCTGGGGAAGCTTGGCTCCCAGGTGTTGAGCTTGCCCTGCCCCAACCAGTCCTCTGACCACGGGGGCATGCCGCCAGGGCCGGGCAACAGTGCCCCCAACAGCCCTATGGCCTTACTGACCCTGAACTCTAACTGCGAGAAAGAGGTGACTGGTTTAATTCACACCCATGAAGAATATGCCTGGTTATGTAAAATTTGACTCATTCAGTCAACAAACAAACAAAACGATAGACATTATGTTATCTTGATTTAGATGGACGATGTCATTGATGACATTATTAGTCTGGAGTCCAGTTACAGTGATGACATCCTCGGTCTGATGGACCCGGGGCTTCAGATGGCGAACACGGTATGTGTTAAGACTGACTATTTGATATGGTGGGTGTGGGTGTCTGTTGTGTGTGGACAGAGTTACCTGTGTCCTATTGTGTCATTTTGTGCTGACCTACCTAGTGTAAGAAAAAAAAAACCACAAACTACTCTTTTACATGTGACATCACACTTGTTTGCATCATGTATCACGTGTTTAACCTTTTTCACGGTTTAATGGCCTGTTTCGTGTCACCACTCTTACCATCATGCTCATCCTGTGATGCTGATTAGCATTTACACAGTATGGAGGGTGTGATCCCTGTTGATTGTCTTTGCTTTGTCCCCAAAGATCCCTGTGCCTGCTAACCTGATGGACATGTATGGTAATCAGGGAATGTCCCAGCAAGGTCTTCCCATTAGCAACTCCTGCCCTGCCAACCTGCCAAACATCAAAAGGGAATACTCTGGTAAGGCTCCATGACTTCTCTCAGTCAACACTCAGTCAATTAAATGTTGATATAAATTCATGGTAACGTGATCAAACTTCCAGTGTGTTTCTATTGACTCTGTACATTCTGATATGTTTTTTAAAAAATCAACATAATTTGTTACACAGTGTCACAATCCCCAGCCATCATGCATATGCTGGATAAGTCCGGATCCTGTGGCAAATTTGATGACTATCAAAGGCCTGAGGGGTTCCCTGTGGGTATGTCACCTTCATTTTTCTTCAAAATAAAATGTGGGCATTAGCCGCAGCATGTTGTCTACACTTGCACGATTGTTGTAATTGTTGAATTAAAAATGTTTCTTTCAGAAGCTGAAGTAAGAGCTATGGCAAAGGAAAGGCAGAAGAAGGATAACCATAATTTAAGTGAGTTTTGTGAGGTTAAAAAAAACATTTAAACACATTGAAACATTAGAATCAAAAAATGTTTTTCATTAGCCAACAAGAATTTAGTTTTTTCTCTGTTTTATTCTGCAGTTGAGAGAAGACGACGGTTTAACATAAATGATCGAATCAAGGAGTTGGGAACTTTAATTCCAAAATCCAATGACCCGTAAGTTATCTATTTCACGCTCTTTCTCCATTTCTCCTATGTCGATGAAAGTTTGTATTTCTGTGGATTCGGTTACACAAAACTGTCCGACACATAAATTAATTAAATGACAGTCAATTACGAAACATTTCGATGCACTTACAGTGTCAATGTAAATTACTCTCAAGCTAATGATCATTTGATGGTTTATGGCTTATCTCTGTGTCTGCACATTGGTCTTGCCTGTGGTTCTGGGAACATCTCGCGAGCAGCCCCTGTGTTGTGTGTGGCCACCCATAATTGTTTTGCTAAACCCCAGCTAGGTGCTCCACCCACACACAGTCACACCCACCCACATGCACAAACACTCAAGTGACTGCCTTCAGGGGACAATCTAAGGCCCCCAAGCAATACTGGCCTGGGGCGGCCCCTATATTGAACAAAATTGAGTCCGGCTAGTGGCATTGTGGCTGGTTAGAGGTTATTCTATCATCGCAGTTGTCTAAAAGACAAACAGATCTTAGTCCCAAATGGCAATTTTTTATTGAATAAACAAGAATTTGGAAACAACGCAAAAATCTATGTCGATTAAAACTGTCAGCTGAAATCCTGTGACAGGCTCTTCCTGGCCAGTAAACAGGAAACCTGTACAAAACAGGGATTTTTCTCTCATTTTGTCCAGTAAAGATCAATTTTCCACATGAAAAACGTCCGCTGCAACCTTTAACTCCCCTTAAAGCTCCAGGTCATTCTTATGACTGCTCTGACCTCAGTAACCTCTGCACCCATACATTCTTATGCAGAAATTGATAACTGCTGTTCAAATCCATGACCTCATGATTCTCCTCTGTCTTTTGTTTTTAACTCAACAAACTAAAATGGCAGCGTGCAGCCTCATGTCCGATTAGGTTGTTTAATGTTGGGCTGAGCTGCATCACAGCGTTACATGATTGACGGACAGAAATAGTTGTTGTTGTTTTTTTAATCCCTCTCATCTCATGTAATTAGCAGACATTCATTTTTCTTCTAAATTTCAAATCCAAACCATAACTGTTTAACAATTGTTGCACTTTTCATTACTACCAACCACTTCTCTTCACTGTGGTTGAAATGTTGTTGTTCAGAGTCCTCTCTGTGCTGTTTATATCATCCACCTGAATGTTATTGTCTGACATCCAGACTGAGATTGAAGAGGATTTAAGACTAGTGGCTCCTCTGTGGTTTTCAGGGACATGCGCTGGAACAAAGGAACCATCTTGAAGGCATCGGTGGACTATATCAGGAAGCTTCAGCGGGAGCAGCAGAGGGCGAAGGAGCTGGAGAATCGTCAGAAGAAGCTCGAACATGCCAACCGACACCTCGTGTTGAGGATACAGGTAAACACAAGTCCAAACCGAGAGGCACTGCATGATTACCACACTCTTATAATAAGTAATATTAAACTACAGTCTGCCTCATGTGTATGGAGGGTAACGTCAGCAGGGTGAGTGCTCCCGTCAGGAAATTCAAAGGAATTATGACTTTTACTTCTACGAAACATGGCCAGCACCAGGGAAAAGGCTGCTAATTCTCACAGCAGCGTATTTCAGCAGGAAGCTGACTGAGACCATAATCCTGTAATTGATTCATCGCAAGGAGAAATGTGCGTCAGCTCATCAGACACTGATTTATAGTTCGCCTTGTAGATTTGTTATGCAGTAATTAATTAGGACAGCATGCTGCAAAATGAGTGGGGAAAACCAAACGCAGAGGCTCAGCCACAGTCAGAGAGGCAGAAACCTTTCATAGACCAACTTGTCGTCTCTGCCGTTTGCAGGAGTTAGAGATTCAGGCGCGGGCTCACGGCCTGGCTATCACATCTTCAGTGCTCGGTTCTGCTGAACTTGGGGCCCGGACCATCAAGCAGGAGCCTGCGTTGGAGGACTGTCACCCAGACCTGTACCCATTCCACCCACATCACCATCACCATCCAACCTGTACTCCCGAACAACCCGGCCCACTGGACCTGAACGAAGGCCACGCCAACTACCCAGAAGGCCACTACAGTGCTCACAGCAAACCAGGCTCCAAACTCAACGACATCCTCATGGAAGACAACTTATCACCGGTGAGAGGCGGGGACCCTTTGCTCTCTTCCGTGTCCCCAGACACCTCAAAGGACAGCAGCCGCAAGAGCAGTGTAAGCATGGATGAGAACGAGCAGGGCTGTTAGCACCCCCTGCAGGAAGACACTTCACCTGCATCCCCTGCTTCACGTGTTCCCCTCTCAGCTGCTGAGACACTCTCTTGTTCGTCTCATCTTTTTGTTGTGTTTTTTTTTATTTGTCCCCATCCGAGTTTACATGCATTTAAAAGTTTCCATTCGTTTTTCTCTAATTTTGGTTTTTTTAAGCCCTCTGCCTTGATTTCATAGACTAATTTTAAAGTCTGTTTGCTTAAATCGATACTTTGAAGACAATGAGGTACAAAAAAAAGAAGTTTTTATATTTAAAAGAAAAAAGAACATGCATTTATCTTTGGATATAGGATAGATTGTGTTTATTTCAATTGATTCCAAAGAATCAAGGGAAGTTTTGAATCATGGTCATGGACATGTACATATGTTGTGGTGAGTTGAACACTGCTTTTTAAATCACTAGCAATAATAGAAGAAAAAAAATCTATTTATTACTATTGTGCTTTACACTCCTTGTGTCTTAGATTGAACTTGAATGTGCCAATACCTAAGTAAGATGTGTATACATCGATGTTGTATTGCTATGCACATGTTTTGGCTGTTAGCTGAGTCTGTCAGTCTTCCAGTTGAAAATTTCTTCCTTGACAAAATATTAATCCTTTGTAAATTTGATATTATTTATGTATCTCTGTAAACCGGACTTTATGTACACATTCCCCTAAAATTAATTTACAACAAGGTTTTCGAAAGAGCCTGTGAAAATGAAGAAAAGCACAAAAATATTTGAAGCTGAGATAAATGTCTCGATAGTTAAAATGAACAAAGTCAGCATCAGTAGTTGCTAATTGTTTTGTTTTATTCAGTGTCCTAATATCAAAATGATGCACAACAACTCCAGTGACAAAAAAACAAAGGTCAAGTTCCGTGTCTCCTAATCTACACATTATTTAGTAACCCTGTTCTGATTGATCCAGCCGTGTGTAACAGATGTATTAATACATTTCTCTCTGCCAAAACCAGTGAACCACTTGAGTTAAAGAATCAAAAAAAGAAACAGAAGCAAATACTTTCTTGTATAGCAAAGTCTCAAAATTATTGATATGTGATTGATGTGGGAAAGTAAAATCAGTCCGATTGTTGTCATATTGTGGTCTGTAGCGATCAGGCTAACACACTATTTGCTACTCTTTCAGCACACACTGTATATTACTACATAGTACATCAAATGAGTTGCTGTATGCTTTTTTTTTATTATTGTCCATCCAGTTATGTTATTGTTTTGTTTTTCTACACCACTGCGATGACATTTTTTTTTCTACTATGTGAACACTGGTATTGCAATGGAGCATAAGGAGACAGCTTTGGGATTTTGTACAACATGCATGACATTGTCAGAACACTGGAATGACCTCTTTAAAGCGGATGTTTTTGCCTTTTTTATGTAAGCATAAACAAACTATTGTATTTGGCATTTCAGATGCATTATGAAAAGTGAGATTGTAGATTGTTTATGGTTTGTGGTTTTTGTACATGCGAATATTTTGTTTTCAATAGCCGCAGCGCATTGCATAGCTATGCCATTGTTAATAACGACATGCCAGATATTGAGAGCCCACAGCACAGCCTCCATGTTGTCAAACTATGCAATGGCTTAAGTTGTGCCTGTAGAGCAGCGTCATGTCTTTACAATGTGACAAACCCGTCTAAAGCAGTATCAGAGTGATTACCATTTTCATTGATTTAAGTGCCTTACAGTCATTTCTGTTACCCTGACTATGTAGGAGGTGTGATGCCACACTTAGTTGATGTTATATTGGTGTTTGGTGCTTCATGGATTAATCTGAAGAGTGCTGAATTACCTCACACAGCAATACACCATAAGACTCATGAATGAACCACAAGACCGATGCGGTCGATTTCACAATGCTCTTTTTATACACACACACACACACACACACATATATATATAAAACATTGTGGAATGAATGACCATAAAAGTAAATGAAGTAAGTAAACTGTATAATCATAGTAGTATATTCTAAATAATAAGTTATTGAAATCATTATTGTTGAATGTTTTTTTATTATTCTTTTTGTCTTTTTGTTCATAGCACTAGAGTTTTATTTATTTAGTTTTTATTTCAATAAAGGACTGTTTATTTGCAAGTGCCTTTTTTTCAAATGTCTCATGAAAGGTTTTGAAATAAAAATGTCATTTGGGGGAAAACACATGGGTATGAAAATAAGAATGACAAAACAACATTTCACAGAGATGCTTTAAGTTTGAAATATATGAAACCGCAAAATACATGTCGAAATCCCCTGACCCACCAAGTCATAATGTCAAATTGTTCTCTCCCTATGATTATTTATTTTCATTGATTTTATTTTTCATTTTCATTGATTTTATTTTTCATGTGTTGTGCTTATGTGTTTTATCCTTTTAAATGTCAAATTCTACTTTGTAGAATGTGTTTTCTAAGTTGTACTGAATATTCAGAACCATTCTGAGACTTGTCTGAATGTAGTTCAGTGATACCTGCCAAAATGTGTTGCCAAAATCAAATGTAAAGTGAGTTTATATAAAGACACCAGTAGCTATTAACAGCTTCACTGAAGCACATTCGTTAGAATGTCATGTTTCACAGATTTAATAATAAATGGTAGGTTAATAATTAAAAGCAATACCTACGGCACGATGGCAATCAGGTGACGATCAGTGTTAATATAGACGGAGCTCATTGTAAAGTTTATCCTTGAATGCAGAAGCCAGAACCAGCAGAGACACAAATCTTAACTCAATATCCACTCAGCAATTTCCAGAGCTTTTAACTGCATCTCGCAGTCTTCATCAGCTGATGGGTTGTGCTCGCTCGCCATAAGTAAGTGGATGTTGAGCTAAGATCTTTTTTATAGTTTCAGTGGGTTGTGAAATGACCCTGATGATCACATTCATCCCAGGTACTGAGCCTTAATTGTGCTGCACACATGTCGTTGCCCTATAACCAAGATCTTTTTTTTTTCGAATGTAACCGATGCAACATCAAAACCTGGAGATGTGACATTCAGCATTGCATGTGGTCTCAGTGGCACTTTAACTAAAGCCATCACTTCTCAATTAAAACTGCAACAGTCAATTACTATGGTATATGATGGGTAAACCACTAATGAGCCGTGTAATGTTTAGACCTCTGTGCTCGTTCTAGTTCTCATTACTGTGGCTCATCCAAACGTCACTGATGATGCTACTGTTTTTATTGTCACACTTTATATGAAAACGAATGTAGCAATTATTACTGTACACACTGGTTTCTCAATTGGTACTCAATGTGGAAACGATGTTGTGAGAAATATTAAAAGTTTTATTTGAATGTTGGTGGACCTGATGTTTTTCTTTTATCTACCTATCTGTCAGTCTGTCTGTCTATCTATCCATCCATCCATCCATTCATCCATTCATCTATCTATTTAGCTATCTATCATGTCTAATTACAGAGTTTTGCATTTACAAATGAATTTGGACTGAATTTAAAGGAAGGAAAGCTATGTCAAGTAAAGGTTTAATTTATTTATACATAGAAAATCTGGATTTTAAAGAATTCAACACCAAACAGAAGAAATGTTCATTATGCATATCCCAAACAGCAGTGCCACTGCTGCTATTGAAAAATAAATTAAAACAACACATCAATAAAAGTAAAAATAACATACAGGTGTTTCATAGTTTTTTCACTTTTAGTGTTGCAGGCTTATGTTGCAATTGTTTAAATATGTTTCCTCCTCATCAGTCTTCTCTCAGTACACCATAAGAATAAAAGAAACACAGAAAAGGTTTTATTTTTTTTTTGCAAATTTATCAAAAGGTAAAAACTGAACTATAACATCGACCCATGGGGCAGCACGGTGGCGCAGTGGGTAGCGCTCGTGCCTCACAGCAAGAAGGTCCCTGGTTCGAATCTCGGTTCGGGGGATCTTTCTGTGTGGAGTTTGCATGTTCTCTCCGTGTCTGCGTGGGTTCTCTCCGGGTACTCCGGCTTCCTCCCACCGCCCAAAAACATGCATTGTGGGGGTTAGGTTAATTGGCCACTCTAAATTGTCCTTAGGTGTGCATGTGAGTGTGAATGGTTGTTTGTCTGTTTATATTAAAACAACACATCAATAAAAGTAAAAATAACATACAGGTGTTTCATAGTTTTTTCACTTTTAGTGTTGCAGGCTTATGTTGCAATTGTTTAAATATTTTTCCTCCTCATCACTCTTCTCTCAGTACACCATAAGAATAAAACAAACACAGAAAAGGGTTTTTTTTTTTTAATCAAAAGGTAAAAACTGAACCATAACATCGACCCAACTATTCAGAACCCATGCACCTGAGCTGAGATTTCACTCAGGTGACGCCCATTTCCACTAACGACCACTGAGACTCCAGGACTCAGGTCCACCTGTGGTAAATCTGCTTGATTGGACATATACAGACAAGACGAGACACACCTGTGTCTATATAAGCTCTCCCAGCTCACAATGCTGTAAGATCCAAGGGTTGTGTCCAGGGATAGATCTGGGGAATTTGAGGAATATTCTGACTGGGGGGGAGGGACATGATTTTCTGGTTTAACGAGACAAAGATTGAAGTGGTTGTTTTCAGTTACAATGTCTGGGGAAACAGGTGCCGCTCGTCACCTGCCAGATACCATTGACACGTGGTGGTGACAGCTTCATGTGTTGGGGTGTTTGTTAGCAGCTGGGACTGGGTAGTGGAGGAAAAAAAAACAGCGATGCCCTGTGGCAGAGCGTTCAGGAGTTCAGACTGGGACAAACATTCACCTTCCAATAGGAAAATAAGCCAAAGCACACAGCCAAGACAACAGTGGAGAGAGGCTTAGGGACAAACTCTGTGACTGTCATTGAGTGGCCAAGTCAGATCCATGACTTCAGACTGATCAAACATCTCTGGATAGACCTGAAAATGTCTGTTTACTAAAAGTCCCCATGCAACCTGACAGAGTCTGAGAGGATCTGTAGAGAAGAATAGAAGGGAAAAAAAATCCACATGTAAAAGAAAAACTCATCTTGGGTAAACTAAGCACTGAGTGAAGGGTCTGAATACTTTTGTCAATGTGATATTTCACTCTTACTTTTTAAATAAATTTGCAAAACGATTCTAAAATTTACTTTGTTTTTTCTCTTTATGCATTAAATGATTCATTGAAAAATCATGTAAACTTTTTTACATACATTCAATTGTTATGTTGCATACGGCTGTATATAAATGACATTTTTTTTATAAATGACACTTTCCTTAACTTTCTCACCAAGCAATAGCTAATGTCTGAAGTTGGGCTATTTATATAAATACAGGAAATACGCCTATGTGCTTTAGGGAAGTGACACTGATCGGGAACATGCAACCTAGAACTAATGTGTGTGTGTGTATGTTAGGACAAGTAATGTTATTTGTAGAGTTAGTTCAATGGATGATGCGATACATTAATGTACATACAGGGTGATCAGAATGATCAGAATATGTACATGCTGTCTTTTATTTTGTTTTATATCATGTCATATAAAGATGAAACACAGTAAAAGCTTTATTTTACATATATTTATATATGTATAGTCACACATTAGTTACCTGTCTGAATAATGTTGAGGTACACAGGCTACAGCCAAGTTCCATATGAGGCCAGTAAAAAAACATGGTTTTATATATATATATATATATATATACACACACACACACACACACACACACACACAATATATACTATACTATACACACACACACACACATCATCATGTTGCAAATAGGGGGTCTGAGGTGAACGCCTCAGCGGTAGCAGACCTCTGATATCTCCATGGCCAGCTCTACGAGTTCTCCTGCATCCTGACAGGAGCCGCACACGTTACAGTCCAACTCCAGCTTGTAATTGCAGCAGTCCGCTCCCTGCTCATCCCTCTCGCTGGACCCCGCGATGTAGGCGTACGAGGGAAAGCAGCGGCTCACCGCCCTCTCGCAGGTATCAGGCAGCATGGCCATGAGGTCGTGGAAACGACAGTCCAGGCAGGCAAGCAGCAGCCCTGCACAGTCATCTGGTGATGGACAGTAGAAGAAAAAGGGGGTCAGGAAATTAAACCCAGTGAAAGCATAGTCCAGTTCAACTTGAACCACATCATCCTTTTTTTCATTTCATTTCATTCATCAACTGATTTAGTTTGGAGGATTTAAACAATACCTGCGGTGCAAGGCTGGTACGGGTCATCAGAGGAAAAATGGCTACTGCTGCTCTTAAACTTGTCAGAACACACGGAGAAGCTGGAACCGTCACATTCACCCGGAGCTTGGAGGGATGTGGGATCGGCTGGTTTGTCAGGCTCTCGCTCCGAGATGGTGCTGAGTCTGCGACCCCCGGTCACCGGCCCCGTCATCTCTCTGAATGCACTGCCAGGCACTGGCTTTGGGGTGTTTCCTTTAAAAGGATGATAAGTTCTTACTGGGTCTGGTCCCACGATAAACAGCACTGCATGTATGCACTGCATCACATACTCTACACAGCCTCACGATAATGTGAACAACCTACCATCAGAAAACTGCTCCCCCAATACCTCGAGCCTAAAACAATCCTGATTGACGACAGGAGGCTTTAAAGGTGATGTCATCTGGTGGAGAGGAAAGAAATGCAGTGAAACTTTAAGTGTCATGCAAGAAAAATGTTTCTTATTGCACCGCAAAGACAATCAAACCAAGATGCTTGAAAACAAAGATCAGATTCTTGGCACAATAAAAGATTACCTGTCTGCACCGGTTAACAATCCAACAGGGTAAAGCGGAGCCTCTGCAGCTGGAATCCCTCTGAGGTTGAGCTCAAGTGCATCCCATCATCATCATGCACACACCCACACTGTGAGCACACTCCACACGGATCAATACGTGCCAGTCACCAGTCACGACGCTCCAAATGTGGGATGAGTGGATCCACTCAATTACAGGGTTTAAATGAAGGAAAGTCGAACCAAGCCACTGGTCGAACATCGGGATTTTAAAATAAGCACAGACAGGCGCGAGCTGTCGACCTTCTCGCTATTTATTATCTTGTCACAATCACCACTGTGGTTCTTGTGAACCGCAGCTGCTGCTGACAGCACGGTCGTGAATTTATAGGATGTTAAAATGGACATACCACATTACCACAGTGGAAAGTTTGCCACCCAGACCATTTGCCATCTTCCATTAGCTTCCATTAAAAAGTCATTACCGTTGACTGCGAGGAGAGAGGGGCTATCAGGTGAAAAAAAAAAAAAAACTGCAGAGTCCGTAATTTCATTATGTGAAACAGTGCTGAATATTTACCACCAGGACACAGAGGGTTTCCTTTTATCGTTATTTATTTACTCATAGAGATGCATTGGTTTACATGATGTTAAATCTACAGTATCTACTCTTACAAGCTCAGTTAGAGCAAAATTCAACAATGTGGATGAGAGGGGGAAAAAAAACCCAACAAGTATAAAGAAGCCACTTATTTTTTTGATCAACTGATTGTACATTAAATACAAATATATCAGATCTAGTTGGCAGTTTTTTTTTATTGTTGACATTTTTATTTTTAAAGCAACCTTGACTTTACTTCCTCTACATTTTTATACATTATGACTAAAAAATGAAATCAGGTAGTGTGGCCCCCAACAAAGTAGCTATAGAGAGGGGAGACATTTTTCATTGTGAAGTGCTTACTATCAACGTTCCCTTTGCTTTGGTGTCTCTGCTCATCGTGGTCCTTTTGTGTACATAGATGTATATGTATGTGTATATACATATACACATACATACGTATATATATAAAATCATGAACAGACAGTTTTGAAATTGTGTTTGTGATCACTTTACTGTACGGAAAGAACTAAGAGCGAGATGTAAAACACAAATAAGAAAGATAAATATGAAAACTAAAAGAACTCCCCGGGAACAAAGTGGTTTGGTTGTTTGTGGGATATGAAGTCGCGCAGGCCGTGAGTGAGTGAGGTGGCCTCGCGGCGAAGCTGGGCCTCATCGTCAGAGAGAAGGCACGCGGTCGAGATGAAGGTTGTGCCTCTCTGGGCTGCCGATGTCCTCGTCGGGGTTCATCTCTGGGCTGTGACCGTGCTCGTCTGTGCTCTCTGGAGATTCATAGGGATAATTTTCGCATATCTCCTCATCCCCCTGCTCCTCTTTGATGCTAGTTTGATACAAAAACAAGGACGATGTAATCATGGCTTTGGGTCATATTAAACCAAAATAAACTGTGGCGGTCAGGAGGTGAGACTTACAAAGCTTGTGGGGGGGATTGTGTTGCACTGCTGTCACTGTGGTATCCAGATCCGTTAGCAAGGGCTCCGTTCATCTGCTCTTGGAGAACATGGGGCAGGGAGTGCAGTGGGATGCTGCCCAAAGCTGCTTTGTAGAACGAGTGGTTGCTGTCTAGACCACCACACTGAAAAACAAAGCAGTCTCGGTTTTCATTATTCAAAACACTGCAACAACACTTCTCAGACAGAACCATAATACATATGTTAAATTATGATTTAACACTGCAGAAAATATATGTTCTCTTACCTGCAGAGCAGAACCAGCTAAGCTCTGACGGTTCTGAGAGTTCTTCAGCAGGGATCTGTCAGAGAGCAATATACATCAGCAATTGTATATATGCTTGGGAATATATCTGATAATCGCTATAAGCTGGATGTCCAAGCTGCATACATACATACCCATTACCAGCAGTTTTCTGGGGCCGCCTTCTGTGGAACTCAATCTCATCGACTGTCCACACGGCTCCCTTCACATTCTCCAAACGTACAAAGCACTTGTGGAGACTGAGGTTATGTCTGACAGCGTTCTAGGTGATGAAAGAACAGAATACAATTCAGAGCTGGAAACACCTGCGATAATTCATTAAAAATAACCTAGTTACAGTAAAAGAAAAAGAAGAGGTAACAGTGTGTTTCCAAAACTTCACAAAAAAATATCCAACGACTCAGTACCTTCCAAGTAGCTGCATTGCGTCTGAAATATGCAAAGTTTCTTGTGAACCAGTTGTAGATTTCATTTAATGTCAGCTGATTGCGGGGTGATTCAAATATTGCCTGAAACAGCAGAAAAGTACATGAGACTGTTTGATTTCTGTTTGTCTCGCAAAAAATTGTGAATTCACATAATACAAAAGTAGACGTTACCTGTCTTATAAGAGAGGCATAGGTGAATGGAGGTCTAACTTCTGTGCTCAAGTAGAACTCCTTATTGTCAATTATATCTGTGGAAGGACATTAACGACCATTAATTTATGCACATGCAGGTATGGGAAGGACCGTAAAAAAAACCAAAAACAAATATATGTTTCGCATGTTTCGAAAATGGCTCTTTCACAGCATCTCAGTTACCTTGGCTCACAGAGCGGCTATAGCGCCTCCGTACAGGTGTCCCAGTGAACATGCTACTGGGAGTGAGGACTGAAGGGGATTCAGAATGTGGCGTCAGGGGTGTGGATGGTGCTGTGGCAGTCTGAGACAGGCTCATAGGAGGAGGACCTTTGGGCAATGTTGCCTGGGAGTAGGATACATTAGACGCCAGATTCACCTGAAAAACAAGGTGGTGAAGCCAGGAAATCATCAGTTTGCAGGCCAAACAATACTTATTTTAACTGAAGGAGAAGTGCAGCCGTGGCAGACACTTACAGGCTGTGCTGCTGGTTTCGGTTCAGAGGACTTCAGATGAGCCATCATGGCTTGCAGACGTTCTTTGTCCTTCTTCAGCTGCGTTAGATCACGACAGAAATAGAAGTTGAGAGTTGAGAGTGAATTCGTCAACTTGTGTTAAGTGATAAAATGACATTCAGTGAGGAATTGGGATCTGATGGTGTCACTTCTGTTTCCAGAGCAAGTGTGAAAACACTCAACAGCTGCGAACGTTCAGACATTCACATTCAGAGTAACATTTGTAAGGCGCACATAAATAAAAGTTGTTCCGTTTGTTTGACTCAAGAAAATATATGGAACAGGATGAGCAAAAAGAAAATAAAACCAAACTTTTACCTGTAACTCCAACTGCTGAACCACTTGCATCTGCACGCGACACTGGGCTGTACTCTTGTCATCCAGCGTATGTTCACTGTTCAGATGTCTGCAAAGGAAAAATTCAATCTCATGACGACATATCTTTGGGGAATCCAAATGAGGTGTACGCAACAGCTGTGTTCGAAAAAAACACTCATTAATATTACTGAAAAGCATAACAGCTAAGCTGGCTAATACCAGGAAATGTTTTCATAATTTTAACAACAAACTCGAGCTGTAATGTAAAACGTGATTATTTTGCTCCTGTGCAAAATACTGAACACGTTTCATTTCGTAAATATTCGCTAGATCTGTGCAGTGGCACAGGCTGTTAGACGCAAATAAGAAAAGTTTCCCCACTCACTTGAGAAATGCCTGAAAGTCTCCGAACACAGTCTCACAGCCGGGCCATTTACACATGCCGTTTCCATACAGGGGATGGCTATTCTGTGTGATTTCATCCACCATTGTCCCACTGCAACAAATACAACAACCATTCATGTTGCATACCAGACTCGACATGTTGGACGGTTTTACATGATAACAAATGTTTAAATGTGCTATCGATATGTTTAAAAAAAAGCACCTTTCTTTCCTTTTGAGCAGAGAGTGATGGCTATTGGTGGTAGATTGATGACTGGAAGACTCTCTGCTGTCGATGCCAGTGGACAGGATGCTACCGTTCTCAGAGCCTGAAACTGCACATTTGTTGTGTTTACTTGAAACCGCTGACCCAAACACAAACGGACAATGGAGAGGATCATCCATTAAGCCTGTAAGTAGTTCCCTGAAATGTCAACAGAAGCCGGAGACTTGCAGTAATACCTGGTGCTGTGGTGGGGCTCGTAGGCAGGACAGACAGCAGGCCTTGCCTCTGCAGGTTAAGGAGATGTTGCTGCTGTATTTGAAGGAGCTGCTGCTGGATGGCAATCTGCTGGGCTGTAAGCTGGCAAGGGGAATAACAGACCATAAATCTATAAACTAATTTCCTGTTTCTTATTCCAAGTATACATTGATGCTATAAGAGGAAATATACAGAACCACGACATATCACGTTGGAAAAAATGTGACATTTCGCTCCCTTTTTGTAGGGACCTACAGGTGGCGCTACTTTTGGCTGCCAGGGGCAACCACCAGTGAGCCTATTGTAAATTACCTCATTAAATGCTTAGCTGTTAGAACAGAAAAAAAACGCAGTTTCACTACTGACTTGTGCTGTGATGCTACCTGATCTGCACATGCGTTAATGACGCACACAAGTGTTGGTACAAATATTGATGAAGTAATTAAGCTTCACACTAGTGTGAGTAATGGTTACCTCCTGGCTCACAATGCCAGCATTCTTCTGTTGCAGCAGCTGCATGTTTAGCTGCTCTTGTTGATTCTTGAAGACCTCTTGAATTTGTTGCTGCAAAAAATTGATGGTGAAATGTCAGTTCGGCAAAATGAAAGCAGTGTGAACAAAGATAAACGCATTACTCGATCATACATTACCTGGTGTAACATGAGTGATTTCTGCTGCTGGAGCAAAGCCTGGAGCTGCTGAGGACTGAGGGTCTGCTGCTGCGTTGTCGGCTGCAGCTGTTGGGGGGCCTCTGCTGGTGGGGTCATCACTGACGACGACACGGGAACCTGCAGCATCCAAAAAATACACACACAACAGAGCAGAGTTAAAATCCACACCAACAAAAACAAGGAAATTGCTATTATTAATGTTTTGCTCTTATTATTGTGTTGCCTTTATTATGATTTTAATGTAACTTTAATGTCTTGCTTTTATTCTATAATTTTCTTAATATATCTTAATGCCTCTGTTTATTTGTAGTGCTATACAAATAAACCTGCCTTGCCAAGCAGTTAGAAAAAATAAAAAACATCAAGTGCAGCCTATTCCGGATGTGTGTACATGAATTATTTTCTTCATAAAAAACTCACTATAACTGAGAAAGGTCACATGGTGGTTGAAATAAAATAGCTGCCATAATTTTAGACAGCCCAATGTGACATTTGTCTAAAAGACAAGACTAAAATGGTGGCATATTCATTTTCTGTCAATCAACCAAAATCTCTGTATCTCGACCAGTCAGCCTGCTGCTCAGATTAAAAAATAATTCCGTGTGCTAATTATTCTTTAGTTCCACATCGATGGTCAGTCTAGCAAACTGAGCTGCCATTCTTCAGCTAAAAATGAAAACAACAACAACAACAGCAACACTGGCTGGCTCAGGGGAATTGGAATTCCATCAAAACAACAACAACCAGCACCAGAAAAACAACATCCTCGACTAGGAATGCAGCAATTACCACACCCTCCCCCTCACTGTCAAGCCTCACAGCTCGAGGGATGTTTACAGTAAACATAAACAGAGTCATCAAAATTGCACAGAGATATAAATAATGAAAAGAAAGCACAAGGAGCCTGTTTACAAAAACAGAGCTTGAGATTCGTATTTTAATTAAGGCCTGATCCACAAACAAACATTTCTCTCCAAGGCAGAGTCTGTTTTGAAACGGGTAAACAAACTGACAGCGAATTTCACACAGGCTTTGGGCTAACAATAACAGATGACTGCCTCCGAGTTTGTCTTTTCTTCTGAAATTCAATGCTGCAGAGGTGGCCACCAAAACAATGAAAATAGGTCTATCCCACAGACACAGCCAGTTGGCCCCTCTATTTTTCTGTGGACACCATCAACACAACAACAGCCTTTGCCTAATCCCTGTTGCCATGGCAGCCAGCAAGTCCAAACATCTTCTGTTGTTGTTATTGTTGAAAGTCATACCAGTGAGCAACTGAGTGTAAACACAGATCTGGTCCCGCAAGACTGGTCTTGTGAACTCTGAGATGACTGACAGCAAATAGAAAGCCTTAAAACTTGCTGAAAAACAAACACCGTCTTTCTCTTATGAGATTTAATACTCGGTCTGATGGGTGTGGCCAGAAAAAGGGTGCCATTTGCCAATGTGCTTTTTTTCATAAACTCAAACTAAGCTTCAATAAATTGAGATAAATTACAATAACTGTGTGTGTGCGTGTGTGTGTGTGTATTGTTTACATTCTGTGATGCCAAATGAATGACTTGGACAGAGTCATTTATTGTCAGGATTGTCTGGGCACCTCGTAATAAATAATAATAATAAATGCTTGCAACAGCAATGAACTGTTGAAAGTCTTGCTGCATACATGATGTGAGCGTAAACAAACAATATGGTACTGATTGCTGTGCCCAGCAGGAGTTGTGTTCTTCCAAACCCCAGTGCAACCTTCCCCCACGCCCCCATGTAGTCCCCCCCAGCACGAATATAAAACACTGCAGTTCAGAGAAACTGAGATGATGCGAGATGTTCATAGATACCACAAATAACAAATATAGGGTCTTCAGTAAAATGTCAGGCCTCCTTTCAGTATCTCCATGAGCACAAACACTTTGTAATAAAGTTACTGCACTAAGCAGCAGATGTGTTTTTCTGAACAGTATCATTTGCTTTAAGGCTACAACTACTGCTTCATTATCTATGAATCATCCACCTTTCTCATATACAACAACAGGGCTGTGTATGAGAACCGGCTTTTATTGTGTCAGGGCACAAACAAAGCTGAGCGCTAGTGGGTCACAAGAGGATAATAGCAGTTTGCCAAAAAGTGTATTGTCTTAAAATTGCTAATCCCACTCGTGCTGATAGTTTTCATTTCTTGTTTTGTCTTTCACATCCCACAGAAAAGAAAAGATGAAGACACAATTTTTCATGTTGAATGATTATTATATATTATAAGCCATCTTTATGTCACAGATTTCTGTCTAACCTTGCAAATATTCAGCACCAAATTAACTGACACATTTGTGAACAATTCTGCTTTTATGAAACAATGCAGGTGTGTTAGGGCAGATACAACTGGGGAAAACTGACCCTTGGAGCCTCTGGAGGAGAAATCTGGCTGCTGCTCAGTCGACTCTCATTCTCAGTGTGATTCCCGTTCTCTGTCTGACTCACTGGAATGGCGTGGCTTGTTGGTTCTGACCCAGACTCATGCATCTGGACTTCACTGACCTGCGAGAGGAGACGAGTGTACATGAAAACAACTGGATAAAGCAGAACAATATGACACAATACATGAAGAACACTAACAGAGCACTACTTACTGTGTGACAAAACTGTTACCTTAAATTAATTTAAAAATCTATACCCTGTACAAACTAAAAACAGTATTCAACAGCATCTGAACTGATGCAATAATCATTCAGTATGTGAAAGTACCAGTATCTAATGTAAAAGCTGTAAGATACGAACTACACTGTTATCACTCAACCCACCAAGACAAACATTCTCTTCTACAAGTGAGAGAGGAACATGCCAGGTCTATTTGTTGAATAACCGAGTGCTGCCATGACTACTGTAAACACAGGGGCCCGGGCTTTGTGTTTATGTGCAAACATATCTTCCTTCTGGAACAATTTACCATTAACCAGGTGGTGTGATAAACGGCCGTAGCAGGTAGTACAATGCACAAGTAGGCTATTATGTATACAGGTTGGGAGTGTTTGAGTCAAAAGCTATGCAGCAAATACAAAGGTAAATAAGGTAGGCAAACAAATAATCTCCACCAGTGGAAACCTACTCGCAAAGGCCTCAGTGAAACTGACCACAAAGATGTGCTGTTAAAGTTCGAAAAGATACAGTCAGTTTTACATGCTAAAAACAATCTGTTAATCAGACAGTTAAGCATCGCCAAGACCTGACAGGTGATCAGATTAGACTATACTGTATACCCTCTGATAAAGGCATGACCTCAACTGTGCCAACAGTAAGCTACAAACCAAGTATAGAAGGGTAAAGGATTTGACGTTAAAACATACGTTTAAAACTAAGGCAACTCCTGTAGTCTAATACTTAAACCTATCTCCTCAAAACAGGCAGTTGTTTACAGGATTTCCACTCTGTTTACGTTTGCTTTCAGGGTGGTGATTCGCTCTGCCGACAATGGGCTTCGTTTCCTCCAGGCATTTTTGAAGATATCTGAGGTTTGTTTGCAACAACCAGGCTGCATATTGGGTTCATTGAACCTCAGCACCATGCATTACACTGACTTGAAATCAGATAGTATCTACATACTTCAAATTAAAATAATTGAATGGTTCTGCTGCAGTACACCTGTCTTTGGAACAGGCAGAATAATAAGCTAATGAAGAACTGTTTTTAAAGCTTTCTCACCACAGGGGCAACTCGTAAAAACAGTGGGACGCTCCACTCTATCATGAATATGGAGGAAATAAAAGAAAAAACTAAATTAGAGTCCTTTCCCAAAGAGTACACAACCTCCAGTCTTCACCTCATCCCTCCAATGCAAACTTTATTAATATCTGGCTTTACACATTCATCATTTGTCATCACCATCAAAATAGTAATCCTTATCAGAATGGAGATCAGGAAATACTTATTAAATTGTGCCTTTTAATATCAGTGATTCATAAAAGTTAGAGCTCTGTCACTACAAACACCAACATTCAGTTAGCTTTCCCATAACTAACCTGCCTCCTGTTTCTTTGTCTGAATCATCGCATACTTAGTTTCAGTCCTCATTGACTCTGTCTTCACAGTCCGATTGATCTGATTGTTTGAGTGACTATGCTTCAATAACGTACTCACTGCGCGTTTACAAACTGGGATCGCATTTTAATTACCCTCCAGAATACAGTTAACAGCGTCGCCCTTCAAATCTTAACATCTTAGATTTCAGCATTAGGTGTTGTTATTCAGTTAGCTTAACGTAACACGCACGGAATCGATATCCGTTCACACCACCCACCGCAGTCTGTGGTTTGCGTTCACGGCTCAAGCCTTTAGCTAGACACGTATCCGGTGGAAACAGGACGTATAGGGGTTTAGCGTGTTAACATTGTAGGCTAGATTGCCTCGTGTGTTAGCTGTTGTCAAAAACCTATGTTATACACGTTGAAAAAAACAGTTTTCGACGAAACTCGATGGCAACGTCAACCGTGTAACAAAAGCTAGCAGCACAGTCTGTCGCTAGCTTGTACAGGGAACGAGTCTATCTTCGTTTCGTTCGATCGCCCGGCAATATCACAGTGTATCTAACGCTAAAAAGAGAAATCAGCAGTCGGTGGGCTGCTGAGCTGAGGGTTACTTACAGAATAGTGTGCGGACAGACAGTGTTTGACCCGGGGTGGTGTCTGAAGAAGGGACCTCGGAGCACTGCCTTCCTCAGAGCCGAGCTAGCCATAAGTTGCTAACAGAGGGCGTGGCTTAGGTAAAAGTAAACAATGATGACGTCATGTCGACACGCGGGACAGTCTCAGATCATCCTCATTTTTGGTCCTTTCCCCCATTTTTGGTTATGATGGCTGCAGTTTCATGAAGCCATGGAAGCCATAATGGCTTCAATTTAACACTATGTGCCTTTATGGAGACTAGATAATAGTTTCTCCATTTGATAATGTAATGTATATTCCACACATGAAAACACACGAATGACTATACAATTGAATCAACGCCTCTGAAATAATTTCAGTCAAAAGTGAGCAATATAACCTCCATGAGGTTATATTGGAATTGGGCTTAGCAAGGTGTACCTAATAAACTGGAAACTGACTGTATTTGTTTGAAGACGGCCATGGTCTTGCCTCACATAAAACTAATAATAAAGAAAACTCATGTCAAATATTGCATCTTCTAATCCTTAGAGTGATCCAAATAGTTTTTATAAGAGGTTACGTTTCGTTTGTGTCCATACTTCGAAGTAACCACAAGGGGGCGATATTTATACACTTGTCATTAAGCATAGTTTTATAATTTGATTCAGTAGTTTTCTGGTGCCTCAGTTAAAACAATTAGTCCATTTTATAATAACCTTATATTTACTTGTATTTACAGCAAAACGTGGAAATAAAATACAAATTAATGCAAACCATTAACTGATGCACTGTAGATCTATCTCTATGTAGATCTGTTGTGAGCTGAAACGACAAAACACACAAACAACCACAAACAATGAAAGTGATAATTCATGACATTAGCAGAGATTCCAGCATTTTAAATACTTAAATCATATTTGATGGAGGAATCATTCCAGCATTCCAATGCATTGTGTAGCTATCTCTGTAAAAAAAAATGGCAAAAGTAATAGTATTATTTTATTCGCACTTGAGTATATCTGCTTTGTTCTTTGCAGCCTAAAATGGATGTTATCAATACCTTACTTGCACATTGACACCCAAACACATGGAAAAGGTGCCTTTTGTGAGCTATGTGATATTTCAGCTTCTTTATTTCTACAAAACACAAATATCACCTGTTAAATATTAAACCACAAAAAAATAAAGCTACCGGTAATCATTTGAGATGAAATTGTTTAGGTGCAGCAGGGAAAAATGGATTAACTTGTATCACACAGATGTGGGCCTGCAGCAAACACCACTGATTTATACAAAGTCATCAACATAACATCAAAAGAGAAACACCTCTATTGTTATTGTTACTCCTGCAACAGCTTCCTGTCTCATTAACTAAGTATTTTCCATGGGCCAACAAACTGATGACAAAAACAGTTTTATACTTCATCAGAAAAGGTGACACAAAGCCAAAGTGTATTTGGTCTCTGGGATTACAACTCCATATAATCCTTCAGGGACTGATGTCACATGGTAAGAAACAAAGTGCTTGATTTAGGACAACCACAAAACAACAGAAATGATTGCATATAATTTTCAGCATCTATGTATGATATTTATGGAGTGAGGTAATTTTAATGATTTAAAATAACATTTTCTACTCATATTCTAAAGAAGAAAATACAATCACAATGTGCAACCGTTAGTTCATATATTAACATACTAAATATTGGTGTCCTCTGGTATAGGCAAAGGTATTTTGGCTGTAACATACAAAACAAAAAAGATTACTTTAGATAAAGATTTGCTTTGTGGAACTAGGCCTCCACTTACATCCAAAAAGGTATAACATGAAAACCTGGCTTTGTGTGTGCTCAGGAAACTGCACAAAATAGGCTGTAATGCATCTATTTAAAAAAACTAACTGTACATGATCTGCTCATTTGGTTAAGGTGTCTGCAAAACTCTGTGGTATAAAAACATACAAAAAATTACAATCAAACATTTTTTTTGCTTTTGGCTGCTATTAAAAAGCTATTTCAGATGTTGTTGACAGTATTGCTCAGAAGATGGGACAATGCATTGACCGGGTTTCATCATTCATGGGCTACATTTGAGGCAATTATGAAGCTACATGAAACAACTATGTAAGGTCAACTGCTTAAACATTTGTCCATATATTACAATCTTAAACAAAGAAATATGGGGAATATCTCAAGGCTTCTGATGGACAGTATGTGCTAATGTCTTGACCTGCCTCCTTCAAAAGCGTAGTGCTCCTCATGGGCTGAAATACAAGCAAACAAGAAATACTTTATTTCGCTACTTTTCATTAAGGTACTAGTAGTGTTACTGTCAAGCCATTTTAAAAAAAACATGATACATCACTGATGGTTGTTGCAAGAAAATACTCACGTTTGTAAAACACCGCTTTGAAAGGTATTTGTGGAAGAAGCTCATAGATCCTTCCTAAGATTTTTGACTCGTTAGCACAAGAAGCATTTCCATTCCAGACCTGAATGACGTCTTCTCTGTCTCTAACGCTGATGCTGACACCCACAACCTCATCCTCTGCAAACACAGAGACAGAGTACGAGATGAAGCAATCACACAACTATAGCATTCTGCAGATATTATACCAACAGTACTTGAATTAAAAACACCACTGCTTGGAAGTCTCATTATTGAATAAAAACTTATACTGGAAAACAAAAAATACAAAAGTTAAGAGGAATCATCATTTCTGTATATATATGAATGAAATTTCTTTATTATTTTATTATTAAAGAATTGAAAAGATGATGCCAGAGGACAGTAATTACAACACTGGGTTCAGTATCTAAGGCTCTATTCATTGAATGGAGACACAAATAAATATACATTTGATTTCTTGAGAAATCTTTATGTAATAATAATAATAATAGGAGTGCAAAGTAATTATGGACGTTATACCCTCTGCTGTTATAAACTCAGAGAGTCAACACTGAAAATCATATCCTTCAAAATAGTTGATGACGTAATATGTTGAACATGGATTACACCTATTTCTGAAATGATTTCTGAATATTTCTGAAATGTACCTGAGGCACAATAATCACTGAATTGTTCTCCAATAGTGGCCAACAGCAACTCCTTCCATACAGCAGACTGTAAACATATATAGACAAATGTGATAAAACTCATTAAAATAGCAGGTAGTGGTAGTAGTGGTAGACAATATCATTTTGTATAAATCCCACAAAGGGGAATATTACAGTTTATTAATACATAAGTATTGTAATAAGTACTACATAATAAATACTTATATCACTTACAGTGCACTCTTTGGGTACTTTCATTTTCCAAACTCCCCCTTTAGCATTGCTTTCTTCTTCCCTGTGTGGAAACCAGCAGGCAACCTTAAACATTTTAAACATTTTTTAAAAATATTGTGAACATGCACATTATTCTTCTGACTCACCAGAGTGGTTTCCTTTCTCCTCTCATCATATGGTAGCTGCATCTCAGTGGTAAGCTTGAGACACCGGGAATGTTGTTGTAAACTCTCCAAAAGCTCTACTCCAGTGCCAAGACCAACAAGGAAACATGTTATTTCACTGAATCATTTACACCTCCTCTTATTCTTTGTGTTGCTGAGTCTACCAGCACCTTACCTGAACAGTCTCCACAGTGTAGATTTTCTTCAAGTTCGACTCACACTCAGCGGCTGTGGTTCCTGGTAGAGATCTGATAAAAGCCAGACACAGATATTATCAAAGAACAGATCCAAATTATTTTATCTACTCTTCTCACAACCTCTGACCAGACATTTCAGGTCAGAGCCTTCAGTTTGTTGTTTTGTCTGGGGGGAGGGGGAGGTCAGGTGACAAATAAGCCAGTAAACAACATTGACCCCATTTGATTTGTACACACTTGTTGATGCGGCTTGTGCTAAACCTGGGTCACAGCTGCTCAACTCTGTGATTACTTCACATTTGCAGTTAGTATTGTGCAAAATTGAACCCCATGTGTAGAAATGCTTACTAAATTATAATTGTGTAAAGTCAACATGAATAAACGTTTAAAAAAGCCTACTTAAATAAATAGGTAGATAAGAAAAAATCCAAATCGAGGCAAACGACAAACACAAACTGACCTGTCTGAAGTCATGTCGCATTTAGCCAGTAAGTTATAATCACGTCGCTGTGTTTATTTTAAGATCCCACCAAGGGAAGAACTTGGATATGTAGGTCACTAAGACAAGTTAGCTAAAAGCTGCAACAACAAGCAGTTTCTGCGCCCCCGTGATTTACTACGACGTTATTCTCTAAATAACCGAGTTTTTTTTATTGGATACTGCTAAAAACTTATGAACACAAATACCTTGTTTATATCTCATTCCTCTTAAACCAGGCCTGATAATTTCCCCCTTTCGTGTCTTTGTTCTTATTCAAAGCTACGATGGGGTTCGGCTAAATGACACGGGCTGAGAATGAATAACAGACAAACAGGAGGGAGGAAGTGATCAAGCGGTGTTTTACCTATCGAGCCAAAAGGTCCACGGTGAATGTAAAGGCAGACCGTCGCTGTCATTGTTTGGGGGGATCCTTCCCAAATCCCTGTCGCCGATGAGAATGTTGTGCTCCAGCAGAGCCGGGCTGGGTGATGTGCTCAGTTGTAACGCAGCTACTGGAACTGCCATTGTGGAGGTTGACAATAAAACGAGTGGACCTCTTGATCCGGTCTTATCACCAGGCCGGTTATCCTTGTTTATATATGATCATAGGCTGGTGAAGTAGAATTGACCCCGATCAGCTGCTGACTCATTGGTCGCTTTACGGGTTTGCTCTGTCACAACAGAAGAACGACGCCGCCAGCCGACCGCGCTGCGACACCACTCTCCATCTGTCCAGAAGTCTCTCTCTCTCTCTGTGGTCTGCGCCATTTTAAATTAGAAATATAATTAATTACTTGGTCAAAATAAAAATATAAATCAGGCTACTTCCTCACTGGTTACGTGCGTATCAAAACAATGATTTTAGGAACAAACTGGAGCGCATCTTCCGTCAGTGCGTATACGTAACACTGCGCATGCGCAATCACCAGTGGCACCAGCTTTGTCGACTAGCGACCTGCTACTGCTAACTAGCAAGTATTTCCTGCCAGTGACTGGACACAGATATGGACATCGACGCGTTATTGGAAGCGTTTCAAGGCAATTTTTACAGCTATATTAATCAGTGGATCATTGTGACAGATTGATGTATACATTTGTTTTGATGGCATTGGTAAATCTTCACTGTTTGCTAACTACGTTACGTACGAAACGGCAACTTAGCTTATCAACATTGACTAGTGTTTAGAAGAAGCACTCATTTACACTATTAATCTCTCTGTCTGACATAGATAGACTAATATTGTCGTTTTTGTTTATGGAATTGGGTATGTTTTCTCCTTTGACCCATTTATTCAGTTTTTTTATTGACGCGGTTATGTAAACAGCTAGCGAGTTAGCGTCACAATCAACATGCTACCTTACTAACTTTTACGATTACTTACTGTGCAGTCAACAGAAACTTGAGCTTGACAAAGTGAATGCAGATCTTGAAAAGTTTCATTAAGCTATGAAGTCAACTTTCTAAAACTTTGAAGCAATTAATAAATATCAAACTTATTCGTAAAGGTCTTTCTTTTTGACGACCATAGGTAGTAATTTAAGTTTTAAGTGTTATCACTATCCGATTTGACACTTAACGACAGTTCTGTTGTTGCCAGTATACAACCATTATTCCGTAAGTTACCTCAAACTGTACAGGGTTGAACGTTTAACAGAAAACGAATCCAGAAGGTAAACTTCTTTAACAGTTAAATGCTTCTAGTTTATTTCAAAAGCTTCAAATGTAAGGTTATTGCAAGTACACACAGAGGTTTAGTTTTGTTTCAGATTGCTCTATTTGAAGTGTTGCTAAAAACACTTTCTGTTTTTCGTGTGGGTATTTCCAGATTTTGAGAAGAAAGGGAAGAAAGAGACCTGTCCTGTACTAGAGCAATTCCTTTGTCATGTTGCCAAGACAGGGCAGCCACTGTGAGTAGCAGCTAGAGGCTAATTTCAACATTTTTTCCCTCCCATGGAAATCTGCTTGTTGCCTTGGAAATGGTGTTTTTTTTCATTTGTGAGGATGACATGCAGACTTTCCCATTACCAATATCTTCCAGGATCCCCTGGTGCCAGTTCAAAAATTACTTCTTGTTCAAGTTGGAAATGGTTATGGATGATTTCCACGCTTCAACACCAGAACAAAGAGGATCACATAATCCCAATGTAGAGTATATTCCCTTCGAAGAGATGAAGATGAGAATCTTAAAAATAGTGGATGGTTACAACGGGTGAGTATCTGAAAATAAGACACTTTGCTAATCACAAATTAATGGCTATGTGTGGCTAATCCCCAATATATTAAATATATTTCTTTAGAATCCCATTCACCATTCAGCGTCTTTGTGAACTGCTGATGGATCCAAAGCGTAACTACACAGGAACAGACAAGTTTCTCAGGGGTTTGGAGAAGGTGAGTATTACACTACCTTGCGTTGAAGCCCACAAAGAGTTTACACCTTAGATATGTGGAATTTATGAATACAGATCAAACACACTTAAATTGGTTATAAAATTAATTCTAGAAAATAAATTTCTGATTTTGTTTTGCAGAATGTAATGGTGGTCAGCTGTGTTTACGCCACATCAGAGTAAGTGCATCTCAGCTTTTTCTTCCTTTGCTCTCGTGGCCGTGTTGTTGCTGCTTGTCATGCACACTGACAGCTTCCTTGAACTTACTTCTTTGCTTATGCTGACAAGGTTACATTTAATAGACAGTTGCATTTCTACCTCTTTTGAAGGAAAAACGGGGCATCCAGTGTAAACAGAATGAATGGAGTGATGTTTCCTGGTAATTCTTCTCTATATTCAGACAGGTGGGAGCTACATACTTGTCAGTAATCGACTTCCACAATCTCAAACTGCTTCAAACACAGAACTGGACACTTAAGTTGATTTAAAGCAGATGACCAAAAGTCAGCCAGGCTATATGAAGTAGTAATCTATCTTCCATGTTATTTTGGTGGCTTGGTAGTTCTGTTGATTCTGTGCTACATGAGAAATTTTCATCTTACTCTCTCATAGTCGAAATGTAAATGGACCAGACACACCAAAACCACTCAACAGACCCAAGTTACCGATGTCAACTTCGCTTTCCACCAATGGGCTACCTGACTGTGCACTAAGCAAGGAGCCTGAGCCAACCCCAGAGGATGTCGAGGAGCATCATATCAGGTAAAGGAGAGTGTAAAACATGTTAAACTGTGGACCTGTTCTACAACAACAGCTGTGCAACCAAATTTTCTGCATTTCTGTTATTACTGCAGCGATTCCACGCTGTCAGAATGTGAAGTAACACCTAATAGCGGTACAAAGAACAAACACTCAGAGGAGGAAGATTCCAATGCTGACAAGCAAGAAGTCAAGAGGCTCAAGTCTGATGAAAAGGATACAACGGAAAATGAAGAGAAAGAGCCACTGTGTCATAAATTGTCAGAGAGCTTGTCAGAGATGCCAGCGTCTGCAAAAGACTCTTGTGGTCAAGAATACCATAGTGGAACATTTTGTGACAAAACATGTGACAGTGGTAAGCGTGAACTCTTGCTCTATTGGGCTGACACAAAATATTGGTACATGTTACGTGTTAAAATGTTGAAGCACACATATGCATGTTGCACATACAACTAAGTAAGTGCATACTGCTTGTTAAATGTTGTTCACTTTGCTCCTCAGAGTGCAGTAGCACGCGGACAGAAACCTGTAAAAAGGAAGTAGACTCATCAGGGACAGGAGATGGTCACAGTCAGAAGAACAGCAGCCTTGTGGACCAACCTCAGCAGCCTGCTCCGTCGGAGAAGAGTAGCTTTGAGCAGGACAGTGGGGAGAGCTGCAGCACCATCGATGATGGAGACAGTTTGTCCAGCAGCAAGCTGCTCCCCTCCCCTTCCAGTAGTTGTCCGGACTTGTCAACAGAGGGCAATGTTGGCAATTGCAACAGCACAGAGACTGCAATAGAGCCTGGAGAAACTGACTAACTTGAAGCTCAGCCTGCCAACTGACTGTTTTTACACTGTATGATACCACACCGAGGGTATATCTGTAGCACTGTGGACCTTTAGGACCGGGAGCGATGTGGACCCAGAGATTCCTCAGCGGGCTCTTTTTGCCCCCCTGAGGTTTAACCCCTCAAACATTCACATCACCTGGTCATTAAACTAGAATGAAATGATTCGGAGACGATTCTGGAGACTTTGCTTTTTAACTGACTAAAAGTTTTTCTAATCATTTTTTCCTTTTTATATCTGAGCATTTTAATTTAATAATGATAACTGATGATTCCCTAATTCCATTATTCATTCATTTGGTAGGTATCCATTTGGTTAAGAAGATGCAGTTTGAGTTGTGTTGGCCTCAGTGTAGTTGTTTTGACTATCTGTCTGCTCCATGTGTCTCTCCCAGTGAAAAAGGAAATCTGCCAGTAAGAATGCAAAGCAAAACTTAACAGATGTTTGTTTGCTTTTTTATGAAGCACATATTATATAATATGTTTCTTGTTAACATTATATTACATTTGTTTAGACTGATTGTTGAAAGATGTGAGGGGAAGAAAATCAGTTTTGCTTTCTTTGTATTTGAAACCAATAGTAACTCACTATATTGCCAGTTGTAACCACCTTGGTTTAATAGACGATTGGTTTGGCTTAAATTTACCCATTTCTGCATCTGAACCATTCACCAAAATCATGGTTCTTTTACCTTTTTTTGTATGCCACATCTTAGTTGTATAGCTAGCCCTTTTTGATAGCAAGGATTTTTACCGTACATACCTGTAAATCAGTTTTTGTAGACTTGTAATATGTGTTCACTGCCTTCATAAAACTGATAATCGCTGGAAATTGAATGCTTGAACTTGTATCATAGTATTCATGGGAAAGCAATAAAGGTTAAAATCTTAAATATAGTATGTTCAATTAATCACTAAAGAATAACTTTATACCAGCGACATGCGTTTGGTGGGGGGGGGGTGGTCTTCTTTTTTCCTGCACAGTGTTTAAGTTGCTGGGAAGAAGCAAAATATGGGTGATATTTAAAATATCTGTTGCTTAAGAGCCGCGTCATTGTTAATCGTGTGAGGATAGCATCAAGTGACTGTTTGGATGGCCTTGACACTTCTAAGCTAAGATGATTACTGTCCCTGTCGTCAGCAGATGCCATGGGCCAGGAAGGTATTTGGCCAGCCCAGGTCTTTACCTGTTGTTGACATTGGCTCCGTTGGCTGATATTTGTAATACTGTCTTGCTAGAAAATGTCTTCTAATTATCAAACATATTTAGTCACATAAATCCTGGTGCCTCCAGGTCAGAGCTTTTATAGATAAACACATTGTTTGAGTGATTCAACAGACTGGTCAGAAACATCCTATAACAGGAATGATTATGTAGAATATTAATAATATAATATAGTAACCTTAGGTTTGGGGATGTAATATAGTAGTGATATGTTGATAATAATAATAAAGGAATATAGATGACAGTAAATTAAAGTATACTGTAATCATTTTCACTGCATAGATTTCACTTGGGGTCCAATCAGTGCTCCAGTAGAAGAGGGAGCAAAAGAAATCCTTTCATGATCTGTCTGCAGACTAATTGATTTTGACACGTTGCTATTTCCATTCCTAATCTGTTATCATGTGATCCATAATAGTCTGGGTCTCATCCTCAGTTTCAGATGGGATACACATCACACAATAGAGAGACTAATAATAATTCAATCAACAGACACAACTGTGCCATTTAAACCCGTTTTTCTTTTGCTGATTTGCAAAATTGCAAAAATTGAGGCTCAGTAATTGTTGACTGGGATTTACATATATTGTAATGTAGAGGAAAAATTAGAAAAAGATTGATAGAAATCGTAGAGCTTCATGTAATGTGAGAAATAATTTCTGTCTGCAGAGCGCTGGAGGAGTTATTTCCACTATGGGTCAACGTCTGAGTGAGGATAGTGACCCCGACAAGGAAATCGACGTGGCAGAGCTGCAGGAATGGTACAAAAAATTTGTTGTGGAATGTCCAAGTGGAACTCTCTTCATGCATGAGTTCAAGAGCTTTTTCGGCGTCACTCACAACAAGGAGGCCGCAGATTACATTGAAAACATGTTCCGAGCCTTTGATAAGAATGGTGTAAGTATCAATCTCAGTCATGTGGACGTAAAGGACTAGTGTGTCAATTTTGAGGGATGATTCAAGGTGTATTCTATTCTTTGTGCTGGTTAAGTAAGATACTTAAGTGTAAATATTTGTTGGTTTACGTTATTTTCTATGAGAAAAGTTCCCCTTAATAATGCTGAACAATTATTTGACACTTAAAATAATCATTAGTTGCAGGCATTGATATAATTTAATTAATGGTAATCTTAATACTCGATCATACATATTAAAATCATTTTGCCTGTCAACGTGGAGGATTTTTGTTACTGATCATAGCAAGACATCTATTAATAGCAGTTTAACTCTTTCCCCTCATGTTCACAGGACAATACCATTGATTTTCTGGAGTATGTGGCAGCTTTGAACTTAGTCCTGAGGGGTAAACTGGAACACAAGCTTAAATGGACGTTCAAAATGTATGATAAAGATGGAAGTGGATGCATTGATAAAACAGAGCTGCTGGAAATTGTGGAGGTAATATTTTTACTCTCATTGTATGTACCACGCTATTGATCTTGAAGTTGTTAAAGACATTTTTTCGGGATCGTATTTCTCACATCCTTTCCTGTCACTTTAGTCTATTTATCGACTGAAGAAAGCCTGCCACGGAGAGCTGGATGAAGAATGCAATCTGCTGACCCCAGACCAAGTGGTTGACCGGATATTTGAGCTGGTGGATGAAAATGGAGATGGTGAGTGTTAGTAGGAGATTTCTGACAGCTTAAAATGTATCATGGTTGATTTAAAAGGGCATGGTCAGGCTGTTGTAATGCTTTATGGGGTGTTCATGTAAAAGTGTGCATGAGTTCCTTGTGTTTTGCCTGTGAGTCTCAGCTGGAGGACAACAGTCCTCTCTCTATTGATGTTATGAATTAAGGAAGTTAAAAGATGTATAGTGAAGCCAGCCCTAACAATAACTATTCTTCTGCACTTAGGGGAGCTTTCACTCGATGAGTTCATCGATGGAGCACGGAGGGACAAGTGGGTGATGAAGATGCTGCAGATGGACGTCAACCCCGGGGACTGGCTCAGTGAACGCAGACGCAGCGCGGACTTTTGAGGCTGTAACATGGATCCTCAGTCTGTCACATACACACATCCTGCAGTGTGACAAAGCATGTTGTATATGTATATGCATTAAACAGAATACAATATGGTTGTCATCCTGGTGTTGCATTTTATGCTCCTGTGTAAGATTTAGATACATTGCTACATTTGGCCTGTAATGTTATGTACAGACTGCCTGTTGTTCCCGTCATAGTAGGTTTCCTTTGAAGATAACATGTTCCTGTAATGTGGCTTTAATAATGCTTTAAATGGATGAAATGTGAATGTGAAAATTGGATGAATAAAATTGGATTGAACAAACGCTGCCACTACAGCTCAGTCCAGCTTTTTACAAACACGAATTTGATAAATTAAAATAAATCAACAGTAAACCTTTGAAGGATTTTTAAACAGAGTTAATAAAATAAACTACTGAAATGTATGGAGTGTGTGCAGTTTATATAATATCACCATCAACATTTCAGCAAAAATTTTGTGATTTCACTGCTGTTGCAAATACTAAGAATGATGGTGTTTTAAGAATAAAATCATACTAGCCTCCTTCCTCGCCCCTTCTCGCGAGAGGTTACAGATCCCGTGGCTACTGGGATATCCGGAAGCTTGGAGAGTCAAAGAAAACTTTATTTAAACCTTCGTTAGAATTTAGTGTTTAACACATTTTTTGTATAAAAGAGGAAATGAAAACATAAACGAAAAAAGGAAAACCCCACCTAGCTCCATATAGAGCAAGTTATTTATCTTACACGGCTATGTATAGTTAGCTTTTAGCCAATTAGCGGACGCAGTCTACAAGCTGAAGTTAATCAGAGACAGTTCAACGTTGTGTTTTATGTGTCGATGTTGACAATGTCCGAACTCCAGGAACCGGTTACTACAGAGGAGAGTGAGGTAAAACTCTCATTTAAGAACACGACTTTATTGTGATACCAGGTGTTAGTGTGTGCGTTCGGTTGTGCCGTGTAACGGTTCTTCCCTCCTGGCTAGTGTGCGCAGGACGGCTGGAAAGTCAGCTATGTTACGGGGAACCTGTTCTCCTGCCCGGACGACGAGGCTCTTGCTCACTGCATCAGCGAGGACTGCCGCATGGGGGCGGGCATAGCGCTGGTGTTCAAGCAGCGGTTCAGAGGGGAAGCGGAGCTGAGGGTGCAGCGTGAGTCAGGCCTGTTGTCAATAATGAACATCGGATAATTTCAATCAGCACAGAAAGAGGCTTTTTCTGTACGGTAATTCTAATAAATACCAAACTTTGCAGCTAGGAAACAATTAATGGTAAGGTTTTTATCCATTGCATCCAGTGACATAACAAGTCCCAGATTTGTTTTGGAGGATGCAAAACATGCACACCCATGTCATAATGAATGATATTAAGCAACGAGAAGATAAGAATATATTCCTGCAATGGGTGATATGACATAGAGTCCCAATATATCAACATATGAGTGGGAACAAACTTCCTTTCAAGTGGACCCCTTATGAAGTAAAATGATAGAAAACAGCTATATATGTCATTATTTTAGCCAATATCCTTCATTTAGCCTACTATATAACTGCAGGATTTGATTTCCTTTATGATTTTATCGTTTCGGCCCAAGCTACAGTATATTTTCAGTTCACTTGCCCTTTCACTGGAACTTACTAGAACATTCTAGTTTTTATAATATAATCACCTGCATTTATAGCATTTGCCTGTTCTTGTTTCCATGTCTGCATGTTTGGCTTTCTATCTGTAAGCCTGGCTTTCAGCATGTATTGTATGCAGATCAGGCCGCCTGCGCCTGTGTCCTCTGTCTGTTTTCCTACCACTAGCCATGACAACATGAAAACTTTCCTCATGTCTTCTGCTTCATTTAGTGCACATTTATCTCATATTCACGCTGACAAATCTCCACGAGAGCTCATGATAAACATCTGTGGTTTGAACCTTTTATTTTCTCGGCAGCGATACTTTGTAATGGCTTGTTCAGCAGCAGGGCATTGAGGTTGAAGCAGTTTAAAAGCCAATTATGTGCGTGATTTGTATTGCTTGTTGCTCTGATGTGAATTCTCCTTTTTTTAATTGTTCACACAGAAAAGGTGTCAGGACAGTGTGCTGTACTGAAAAGGGGCACACGTTTTGTCTATTACCTGGTAAAACAGTTTGTTGATAATTTTTTACAGCTACAGATTTACAGCATTCTAGTTACTGATATTATTTCCTATTATTTTATTGCAGATTACAAAGAAAAGGGCTAGCCATAAACCCACCTATGACAGCCTGACACAGAGCCTGGAGGATATGAAGTCACACTGTGTAAAGAACGGAGTGACAAAAATATCCATGCCTCGGTTTGTACATTATACTTGCTTAGTTTATTTATTTGATAGGTGACTAAATTTTGCATCGGTTCTGTTAGCGATACTGTATGTTTAAAACCTGTGTTTTTTTAAAAATACAACTCTCTCATTGACAGCATTGGCTGTGGCCTGGATCGACTGGAGTGGGCAAGAGTGTCCATGATACTGGAGCAGGTGTTCAAACACACCAACATCTCCATCACAGTCTATAGCCTTCCAGTGAAAGCAGAGACCACAGTGATGAAGGAAAACATGCGCAGATGACTGATGGAAGTGTTGCTCACTTTAACATCTAGATGATGCACTTTTCTGTATTATTTCCACAGAATGTGACAACGGTAATGATTTTTCAGCGAGTAAATGTCATCTTACAGATTATATGAAAAAATAAATGTTCTGATTTGTAAATCTAGATCAGCCGAACTTCTGCAAGTACTGTCTTTCTATTATTTGTATCTAACGTTAGTTAGGATTTTTACCGAATTTACTGAAGCGAGTTAATGAGCCTAAAATATCATATAACTCTTTATTTGTTCATTCATCCGCTAGACAGTTATTTTGTCGACTTAGCAAACAGTGTATTTGGATTTCTCTCTGGGTATCATATAACTTATAGAGTGTGCATTGAAACCTCTGCAGATGGTTGGGGAATTGTATGGTCCATTATTGATATATGTAGTTGGGTATTGTACGACCAGGACAAGGGAGGGGTAGTCCGACACCACAAAGTAAATCCCACAGGGACAGAAAGCCTTTTAACGTGTCACAAAGCTTAAGTGGAAAGCAGCAAGCCAACTCCGTTGAAGCTGATTTATTAATCCAGCTTGATGAAATAATGTGACTAAAAGTGGCTACGTACTTCAGGTGCGAGTAATTATCATAAACCTCCGTGGCAAGGAGACAGTGGAAACAGGCTCAGTGGTCTGCTGTCTGTGACCCTCCCACTCTCCTTTGGGGCACTTTCAATAATTCATGAGGAAAAGGCATTAACCACTGCGGCTGCCCGCCCATTTCCCCCCCCCATATATCCACACTAGCTGAAACACTGTACTTCGGCATCACTGCAACCAACCCCCGCTCTCCTCCTCCTCCTCCTCCCTTCCCATCCCCCTTCATGCCTGGCAATTAGACTCCATACTGCAGCAGAGCCACCTAGCCGCGCTGCAGTGAGAGCAGAGAAATCGCCTTTCGTCTGACCTGCTGTCACACCTCCACATGCTGCGTCTGGTGGACAGTGCATCCAAATGTGCCCTTTCCCCACGTCATGCCCCTGGTCCCTTTGTGTCCATGCAGCCTCTGGTTCGTCCCACTGCGGTCCACTGATTTGCCTCTACTGCTCCCCCCCATCCCCATTCTCACTCCTTTTCCTCTACCACATACTCGCCCCTCCTCCATTCCTTTTTTTTTCTTTGGTCAATGCGTATGAAATTGCAGAGCTCAGCATTCTTTTCCACAGGCACTTAGGGAAAAAAGAAAAAGGGGAGAGAGAGAGCTAGAGAGAGAGAGATGAGCTGGGCTGGAAGGTTTCTGGTGCACCACACAACTGGCCCCCTTCCAATTAAAGAAGAGAGCTTATGTTATTGAAGAGGAGCTTAGCCAATCAGGAGGCAGTGCAGGCAAAGACGGGAGGGGAAAAAAGCACCAGAGCGAGTGGGCAAGAGGAAGGGAGAAAAAAAACTGCAGTGTGTGAGTGTGTGTAGTTTTTATCCCTCCCCTGAGCAGATCTTTATCAATTTGGGTACTTCGGTGTCGGGGTGCATTTGAATGGGGGTCTGTGTGTGTGTATGTGGCAGAGTTTACAGGAGGACAGTGTAAAGGTGTGTCTAGATGGCTGTGTCGGTCTCCTGTCTTATTCATTCTGAAACTGGAAATAAGTAAAAGGAGACTGACTATTTTTCTCTCTATCTCAAAGTGTCACGGAGCCTGTGGAGAACAGGAAGAGCTTGGTGTCCAGGAAGGAGCAACCAGCACAAAAGGTAAGCAGCTATGTTCTCCTACCACGGGCAGACTGGGCTTTTACACTTCTGAAGTTGTTTCTTTTACTGTATATGTCAGGGTATGGTTCATCAATCCGACCCCCCCTTTCGGTTTTTTACATGTTATTGTTCAAACATGCACATGTGCCTAAAATATTTTAAATCATAAATACTTAACAAAAAGATAAGGGAGATGCAGAGAGGAGGAGGAGGAGGAAGGGGGGGATTAGTGCGGGACTCCCTCATGCTCCCAGGCAAGTTTCTGTGCACACGGTTCTCTAGTGCTGCAGTATCCCATTACATCGCTGAGCAAAGCTGCCTCAGCATCCAGCCAGTGCCTGGCAGAGAGACTCACCAGTCACCAGCGCCCTAAAATGATCCCTGCTTAGAAGAAGTAGTTTTACCCTTTACCCTTTATTCACTTCACTCTAGAGACTAATGCTAGGCATCCTATTCATGGTTTGCTTGCTCTTCTTGGTTGAATTGGTCTTGATTGCAATTGAGCCTGGGGAGTTTTTGTTTTATTTATTGTCTGGTGTTGTGGGACTTCCTTCAGAATCAACCTGCAGCAAAAGTGGGCTATCTGATTGGGTGAACTAGGATTACATTAAATATTAAGTTTGTGTATTTGTATGTGTGTTCATTTCCTGGAGCGTTGTTCAGTTCATTTTAAATCTTAAATTAGCTCAAAGAGCAAAGTGAAGCTTTGTTCACAGCAAAAGTCAGGTGATTCATGATGAGACATTTCTGTTTCATTGTGAATAAATAAGCAGCTTTCTCGTGGCACATTCACAGTTTACTGTCTTTTTTTCCCCAAGTCTGACCTTCATCTATTGTAAATGAAGATTTCATACTGTCCAGCAGTGGGCACTATGTGTTTTCCATGTCAAAAAAAAATCGCCTATGAACGGTGGCCTGCTGCAGAATGGTTGGAAATAATAGGAAATAGCAGCTGTAGTTTGTGCGTGTGGGGGCATGCTGAAAAGTGATGTTAGACAGGAGGAAGAGTACAGTATGTACTAGTGTTCTAATATTACTTGAAAGTAAGGTTAATACCCTTCATCCTCATCCACGAGATATAAGACCATGAACCTGGCAAGAACCGTTGAACCACATAACTGGTTTAAAATACTGTTTTAATTATTCAACACTGGGTTATTTGCAGGGACGAGACAAGGACTGGGAAGGAAATGTTAACTATTTCAGCACCATGGACAGAGACTGCTATGTGCTTCTTCCAATTAGATTCAAGCCAATCAGATGAAGTTGTGAAGGTTAGAGGGCAGTTTATGGCAAATATAATTTTTCTATACGTATTCGGTATATGCCCATTTACCACACATTTCCGAGGCCTCATTTGATATCACTGTTGGTCGTGCACATCTGTTCGTTTGCTCGTTCACTTGATGAACACACTTTTCATTATTCATGCCCTTTCTTTTTCTAGAACACCCTTCATCTGTGAAGCCAAAAACTCAGCTGCGAGTGGTTTGGTTTTGTAAAGCTCCTAGCCGTCCTTGCCTACCTGTATTATGACAGTGTGCTCCAGGTGGGAGCCTTGACACTGTGGTTTTGTTCTACTTTCCTTTTCAGCTCAGAATGAGACATCAGGCCGTGGGATGAAACTGATTGCAGCTCTGTCATTCAGTTCTGACATCTGCTTATTACAGATATTTGATAGTGCTATTAAAAGAGCTTCATTTATACTGATAATGGCCACTGACAATTATGTTTCTCAAAAATCAATTAGAAAACAACGAAGGAGGTGGTAAAAGACAGTGGTGTTATGTTAAAGGAGTGAAAAGAACAACGGAAACTGTGTAATGGCTGCAGTCGATACGTTTCTGACACCTGCTGTGACACAGAGCTGTGCTTCATGTCATGGTTGAGAGCGATCACCAAAGTGTCTCTGCAGGATGCAGCCAGCATACTGGGAGACTCACTCAGATGGTGATGATCAGAAACCTCAGCTCGTTAATGGGAAATGGAAATGAAGTCCCTCGCTGTTTCCAAGAATTAGCCAGTATACCTCTGTAAGATACAGTGAGTGAAGCATGAAGGCATGGTTTAATTAGTTATTGGAAAAATGTCTCGGACTTACCCAGACTGTTCGCTGATGTTGCAGTATTAACAATTGAATTGAATTTACTATAAACGCTGGGTAACACTTACTGGTGGGATAAGCTCTTTTCTTTCAAAACTTATTTTATTCCTGTGTGGGTAATAGTTGTATATTGTAACTTGTTCTAAGAACTGTCAAGAAGTGAGCAGCTGTTGGGCTTGTCATTGCTCATCCTTTATGGTGTACGACACCCTCTGTCCCAGGCTGTGTGACATGTGTGCCCCTTTGAATGATTGTGTAGGCATCATTGCGGAGCAGCCACGGCTGTCACTGTGACACACTACAGATAGCAACAATCCCAAAACTAATTTTCATCCTCTCAGGATGAGAAGACGCACCGAACAGGAAGAATTAATGTTCCTACTGTGTTGTTCACGTTGAGATGTAGAGATGAAAGTAGAGGACACTGCAGATGTTTAAGGTGAGCAGACCCTCATGGGGATCCTGAATGACACCTTGATAAATACAGTAAGGTGTTGAAAGGACAGTGTGTGCCCTCTCCATAACTAGGTGAAAGGAGAGCACTTTATCATCCCCTCCAGGTAAAGGTTACAAGATTTATTTATTTATGTATGCATTTGTGTAGATGTGTGCACATGAAGGTACAGAGGGAAGGGTGTTTTTCATGAAGACAATAAGAGACAGCATTTCACACAGGACACCTTGAGGAAGAATTTGCACGTAAAGGACAAAATAGCCGGTGAAGAGAGAGGGAGGCAAAGCAAATGACACAAGAATGGGCGTGAGAGGTTGAGAGAGAGCGAGAGATTGAGAGATTGTCGGCGGCAGAGCGAGGATGGAAGAGAGTGGGTGTGCATAGCTGAGCTACGAGCACTGCAGTACATTGCGGTGCCCAGCCCCCGCTGTGCTCTCTGCTAACCATCCGGTTCCATGCACTGAAAAGACCCCTGCAGCAGCAGAGCTGCACGCCGCTCTGAGCACCGCTTGCTGATGGACAGCAGACTTTCAAAGTGCTTTTGACCTGCTGTTGTGCATTCTGGACGTCCAAAGATGCACAGATATCCAAAGGAGTCATTGCAACACGGTGATCATGACAAAACAGCCGACCATGCGCCTCCCAGCGCGTTGTCATGTCGGGAGGGGGAGTATTCAATTCACACTTCCCCTGGATTATGTAAGCGTGTAACACATTCACTTTACCCAGTAGCAGCCGAATGATCCCACCTTCCCTGGCTATGTTTTACTCATTAGGAACATCTGCCATGCTGTTTGCTGTTCGTTCCAGAGGTAGCATCTTGGCAAACATGGACAGAGACTTTATTGAACTATGGAAACAATGGGGAGGCTAACAGCATGTGCTCTTAAATAGCTTGTGTATTTGTGCCTGTTGTTTGGCATTTTGTTGATGATGCTCTGTGTGGCAAAGGTGGAATAATGATCCCGTGAATTACATCTAAGCCCGTCGTCTGATGTAGGCTCACGTGAAAGAAAGCACACAATGTATTCAGTGTGTATGAATGACTCACACACTGAAGTTGTGTTAGTTTAATTGTACAACTTCTGATCCATGCAAGCCATACTCTCTCCCATCACACAACACACATTAAAACATGCACAAACACGTGCACACAGATGGGAAATAAATCTTAATTATATGAAAGATGTAGGAAATGAAGGGGAGGCTTGTTTCTGCTTCCATAAACAGTTGCTACAATTCAGTCCCACTTCCCGCCTGGGGGTGTGGACAGCTGAAGCGTGAGAGCTTCCCTCGTTGTGTGTTCCCTGTTTCCTCTCTACTTTGCTGATTCATACAGCACAGTGTGGAATTTCTCCATTTGCCACAACCCATGCATTGAGAAGACATGAAGTCAGTTAAACCTTGGCAGAGAGGTGTTTGAGTTGTAAAGTGTGTAGTATCCCTAACCCTAAAGATAATAGTCCATCCATAATCAATGCTTATCCTTTGAGGTTTGCGGGTGGAACTGAATCCAATCTAAAGATAGAAATTCAACTCTACCTCATTGTTAAAAGTATCACTTACATCAACATTTGTGTATGTATAACATTTCTAGAACACAAATACATTTGCTTTAGATACATCATGAAATTCTTGTATTTTTATTAACCCGTATTTCCTATGAGTTGTGATTTTATTTCAACTTTAGTCACATCAACTTTAGCCAAATCTGTGTGAAGATTTAATCTCCTAGGAGGTAAAAGAATAGTTCCAGCCACATTGTAATTCCTTGCAGCAGCACATTATTTACACGGCAGTGATTGGAGGAAAACACCCCCTTTGAGTATGGATAGTTTAGAATGAAGGCATGAAGGGGAAAGAGAACGACCCTGAGGTGTACGTGCGTGCGTGTGTGCATGCGTGTGTGAGAGAGACAGCAGAGACAGAGTGGGAGAAAGCAGGAGAGTGTTGTAGTGTGGGTGAGCTGCAGTAGGGATTCAGAGTGCTGCATTGAGCTGCATAATTAATGTTAGGAGGGTGGAGCCAAAGGCGGAGATAACTTGCTGTGAAGAACAAGCCGCTGCAACACTGCCAGAACTAGAGCAATAGGAGGAAGCGCGAGCAAAGACATGTGGAAGTAGTATGTGGATGCAGAACCAGGGAGGCTTGTCCAGCTCTGTGTTTCTGCCCCATTTGGTCCCTTGGACCTCAGAGACAATCTCTCTCCTCTAAACTGCGTACCACAGCCAAATGCTTCACTGCTGACTCCACAGCACTATTACTCATACAATTTGTAGGAAAACACCTTCCTATATGACACATGTGGTGTAACGCTCATCCAGTCTGTGTGAACTGGACCATAAGGAAGGAGGAGAAAGTGGCTTTTTTTTTTGATCCACAGGATGCTGTCACACTCAGGTTCTAGGTTGTTGTTTACTTGGTGACATTGTGTTGACTGCTTGCAGGAAACAGGTTATTATAGGAGACCTGAGCTTTTTGTTGTGTATGGCATCTGCCTATTCATCCACTCAGCCAGGCACACATATCCGTAATCTGCATATGCATGCATGTGTGTACAGTATATATCTCATGTGAGATGCACCCAGGGTATTTGCTGAAAACACGTTGATGTGAATACTAATGGAAGCATATATAAGATTTATATAATTTATTTTAAGATTAGTTTTTTTGTAAGGTCCTATTCGACTTAGTGCTGTCAGAGCTCAGGGACCTGTTTAGCTCCTCTGTACAATATTCTGGCCAATTAAATAAAATTATACCTTTCAGTTTTAATTTATCTGGTGTTTTTTTCTGCATGGTGGAAAATAGGGTTGAATAATAAGCAGTAAAAGGAGTGTATGTGACTCTACAGTCACTACCTAAAATTCATTTTTTTTCCACAACAATTGTTAGTGCTGCTTTTATGGCGATGGTAAGAGAAGATTGTGGGAAAATTGTGGCAGACATGGTGAAGAGTTGCAGAGAGAGAAGCAACAAGCCTTCATCGCCACCTCTGTTGTTGATAGTAGGTCCCAGACCTGTCACAACAGTAAATGGGTGTGAATAAGTGGGTCCAGGTGGGTTTTGTGTTTTAAGCACCACAGTTTGGAGCCGGAGACGATAAATTTCATTCACCTTTGGAGATTCATCTGAATGCCGCTTGTCCTCCTGAAGACAAAAGCCAGATGTTAGTGGGTGTGATTTGGTTTTTCTGTCTTGTGAGAAAGGGAATTTTATTATGACTAGCGTATGACTCGATAGAAGATAGCGTGGGGATGTGTCCTTGTCAGTGAGGATGAGGGACCTCACAAAGGCATTAGAGATGCACCTTGTGTCAGCTCTACGCCTCTCTGCACACAGCGAGGATGCTGGTGATGACTGCAGTTTCATTTCAGTCCCCAAGAGCCACAAAATCGCACTTAAATTACAATCTGAACATGATCGGGTGCAAGTGAAGGCTGATACAATTTAACTTTGATGGCTGAATCCCCAGAAGGCTGCAAGGTGCATAACATGGCTATGACTCTGTTTGGATGCGATGATTTAATCTGCCTATGGTAGACTTTATGACGGCCTGCCAGCAGCTGTCTTAAAAAAAAAACCTGTCCTCAGGGTCTCAGTGGGTTTAAGATGGAGTTCAAGGTTTTTGTATGTATTTTCCTTTTCCTGTTTTCCTTCCTAGTCTAGAAAGATTTTTTTTCTGCTTGGAGAAACTACACAGAGTCTCATTAAAGATATTTTGTTCTGTCCCTTGCAATCTTAGAAATGAGGAGATATATTTTGCTTGCTTTCCCTGACTGCTCCCAGGGGGTTTTGCTGTGGGAGAGCTGATTCGCCATTTCTTCGTGTTGCCAAATGAGAATTTGCCAATCTGACATGCAGAATGCTTGGAGAGGTGCAAACACCAACAGAAACCTTATAAAGACTCTAAAGGCTTTGAAATCAGTCTCAGTGTTTTTAATACCCTGAATGCAGTTTTAAGTTTTGTGTGTCGGAGGAACACAAGGATGTAGGCTTTTCATTAGAGGATTGCTGCAATGCAATATTGGAGAAATAAGAACAATGCTGAGAGAGGAGAGGAGGTAGAGGACTATTGAAGCTGTGTTTGCAGCTACTCAGCATGAAGGCTGCTTTTTTCCCTTTCTCTTTCTGAGGCTGATGTGCAGGGGAAGGACACAGCCATGAATAAAAAAAGGAATCTCTGTGGGTTCTTACAGTCGCGTTATGACATATTCTCCCTAGTAGGACTGAGGGAGGACAAAAGAAAATAGCTCCCAGCTTTGAAATAACATTTAATGGTTGTTTGTTTTGCAAAGGAAATATAAATGCCACATTTGGTTGAATAAGAGTCAGAACAGAGTGGCAGTAAATTAAGATCAATGTAGCTTTGAATATTTCATCGTGTAAAAACATTGGACTAATACCATCAAACTGAACCTGTAGCTACACTCTTCACCAACCAATGACCCCCAATGTAATGCTGCACAATCTTATGATATTAAAATACACTGTGCAGGATTTGTCAGTTGGTATTTGTAACACACCGTTTCAAATCAGACTTATCAGATCATCTGTAAACAGGGATGGGGCGGCATTTGCAGAAACCAGCTACTGGGTGGCAGTTCAGATCTTTTGCATTCACGTTTTGGGGTTGTCATATCATCAGTCTTTTTATACCAGCTACATTGGCTCTGGTATTGTTGTGACAGCCCAAAGCACTGGAAACATGCTCTCAAAGTCTTTACCTGAGTTATGTGAGTGGCAGGTCACGTATGCTGCTTTGTTAAGATGAAGTTGTTTCACTGATTGTTAAGCCATCGCCTTCACTCATTTTGTGCTCAAGTTATTGTGCTGCTGTCGTTTCCAGGGTGAAAGATTCTCAGTGTTCATTTGTGTTCAGATATATCTGTTCTGACTACACAGAAGTATCAGTCACAGACAGAAACAAACTAATAACACTAATCTAACATGATTTGGATGCTAAAAAGAGTGAAGTACAATTTATGTTTTGGATGCACACGTAAGCCACGTCAGAGAGATGATGGTTTCGGTTTCTTCCAAAGAGGTTATTGACTTAAAAGCAGTTTGGTTGGCATCTCCGAGGTCAGAATGGAGGATTGCAGAATCGATTTCCTCCCAGCATTAGGGTGGTTGTAGATGAGGGTTGAGAAAAGGACATGATAATTCATTGTACATTGATCAAAATAATTACTCCCATTCTTTTGTCCGGCTCTAGAACCCCTCACACAGCAGTGCTAAGTGGAGAGCTGTGTGGAAGATCTTTTTGTGCAATCTTCATTCTCATCTGGAGAATTTTCCTCCATCATTACTCAAAACCTTGTGATAAGGAGAGCCACTGCACATTTTCTAACTGAAATAAGAATGCTTTGTGTGATGTAGCATGGGTGTGTTAATCACGAAAAGCTTCAGGAAGAGAAATGAGTTAACCGAGGTGGGGCAAACATCTAAGTTCCCATCGTAGTAGCCATGTGTTGGAGGGCACAGTGCACAAACTGCAAGCGTTAGTGAGTGCCATAACGACAATTGAAAATCAGGATTTTAAGTGCAGGGTAACGTCTGTATAAAGCTGGTTTGTGTTCCCCAGATTTAAGTGCAGCAAAGGGACAGTGAAAGCCAGTTTGATGTACAGCTTTTCTCTCATGGACTTTATTATGGACTTTATGGACTTTATTAGGGGCCTGGCTTTGGCTTCCTCTTGTCCTTGTGTTCCAGCAAACAACTAGGAAACAACAGCAAACAACTAGGAAGGAAGGAGGCCATGAAGGGAACGTGTACCAATGACTGTATTGGAGACAGGGTGTCTGGGGGAACAGCAGAACCTGGAAGACACCATTAACCTTTGCCATGAATGTGTAGGCGGCAAAATGCTACATTGTTTCTTTTCTCATTTTCTACATAGACGGCTTCCTAGAGTAGCATACAAACAAAACCCGTAAGAAATGAGCATCAGCAGAACTTTTCTGCTGGGCTCTGTCTCAGCTGGCAAGCCTGTTGTGTGACCCCACGTAGGCTGAGTTTCCCTGGCACCTCAGCTCTGTGAGAGATGAACAGACTTGTGGTTACTGGCTGATTGCATTGCTCCCTGTCTAAAAGCAGTGGAAGCTGCACAGTAATTTTTAGAGTAATTCAGACATATACTGAAATTGAAATTTCCTCCTTATCTAGTTCCTGACATGTGGCTGAAAAGTTTGAGAATCTCTTTACAAACGCTCTTTTCATTTTTGCAGCCTCACCATTTTTCCAATTCAGAAGAAACTAATCCAAATTGGAAAGCTAATCTTCAATGGAGGTTAAACTGGCTGTGCATTATGTGTTGTGCACGTTTAAAACAGCCTGCTGCCACTCCTTGTGTTGTTTTTACATTTTATGTTAGAGCGTGTATGCAAAACTTGGCCCCTGATTTCTGAAACATTTGCATTGTGTAGAGTTTGTCTAATGTCTTGCACGAAATTGCCGTTATGGAATTATTAAATCGTTTCCATCAAATAAGACAGGTAATTTTACTGAAGTGTGGAAATGCAACTAAATCTAGACAAAACATGTCATATGCATATCATTGTTAATCAAAATTGTTTTATTTGTATTTATGAGTATTTAAATATTTGTTAGAGTAGTTTTTCTCCATTTAGTGGTTATAATCCAATACACGTTTACATAAATACTGCTGATATCTGTCAGTCCATGTGCATTTCACAGCAAGGGGACTGTGTAGAGAATTGGAGCACGAACAAAAACACCCACAAAGACAGTACAAATAATTACACTGGTTATTCTCTGACAGAGTGAATGACAAAACGCAATACAGAGTTTGATGTGCAGAATAACTGATAATTATCAGCATAATGAGAACTCGCAGAGACTCTGTTGTTTTGTCATTTCTGCAGTAAGGGACAAAATATCAGTTTCCATGGTGTCTCTTTTAACATTCACAAAGTGATGATGTTGTTGTAGATCTTTGAAAGATGCCTAACGGAAGCACTAATTAAATAGAGAGTCAATTATTAAGAGCTCTCTCAAGTTTAATGAATGAATATTTGCTTCTCTTGTTATAAAATGGTTTTAAGATGTTTAACTGAATATTCTGCTTTGGGTGGAAGTTAAGGACCTAAAGACGAGGGGTAGAATCATCCTAACACCCTTCATGTGAATGTTCAATATTTTATATGGGATTTTTTTTTAATCCTCTTTTTGCAGTAGCATCTTTTAGTGCAGATAAAACCCATAAGATCTTTCATTTATGCTTTATATAAAAGGTTACACAGGTACATTTTGACCCACACATCTTACCTGAGTTGTGTATGTCTACGGTTCACGAATAATAATCAACCCAGACTCAAGGATCAATGTTTCTCTGCACTCCCATGCACACAGCAACTGATGGGGTTGGCAAGCAGCAGATGGTGTGCTATACAGTGATTTACCGCTGCATAGCCGGGGGTGCGGCACTTTTTGTGAGCCTTTCTTTTCCTGAATAATTGATAGCATACTGTCTGTTGGCTGTGTAGGATTTCACGTATTGTCGCTTGAGTGGAAAGATTTGCCATTTGTTATGTGTTTCTTCAAGGCTCTCTGGTTTTTAATTGTTGGGGCATTATCTCACATCTGGGATACGGTACTTTAATGGTACAACCTGATTTAAGGCAATAAACCCCTGGATTGTTTATCAGCCATAAAAAGGGTGGACAAAGGACTTAGCTTGTTTCAAGAAAACTTACTGTGTTAGTAGTAAAAACATAGATAATTGTTGACATGGTTGTACCTCAGTGTTTTGTTGTAAGAAAGAGAACAAATGTGTTGAAACTGTTGTTTTTTTCATTCCCTGATTCTGTTAGAGAAACTACATCATAGGGTGCTGCAGTTGTTTGCAGTTCCAGAGGTGACATTCAATAACCCCCTTTCCAAATTGATTTGCTTGCCTTGTTAGCTGTGGAACATCCTGCTGAAACGGTTTGATGGGCTCATACACAACGCCCATGTCTGAGTGTGGCCCATTTGGAGAATTCATCTGGAGTTTCGACAGGGAAGTCAAAAAAAGTTGCCGTGACATTTACCAACGAAGATCCAAAACTGCTTGTGTTGTTTGTAACCGGCTGAATATCACTGCCAGGTACCTGCATTTGTGGGAAAAAACCCCCAAGTCCAACTAGATTCAAATGAATCACAGTTGCGCAGCAAACGACATATGACGTAAATGAATGATGAAACTCCTCTGAAGTCAGATGGTACTTGGTTCTTGCGTAACTAGACAGCAGAGGGTGAACAGACTGTCGTTGGTGTGGGCATTGTCTCCTCACTGATGTTGTTAATGATGATTAGTAAATGGGCACAGAGGAGAAGTCTAATTGTTTTTTGGCATTTTGCCTTTATTTTGATAGGACAGACATTAAATGGGATCAACGGTCATCTCTAAGTTTACAAATTATATCTCATCACATATTCATTTTTAAGGTTTTTTTAAAATCATAAACGCAGTAAAAATTCGACATGTTTGTCTTGTCGTCGTGAGTTGGCAGTTAGCAGTATTGCAGATCACTGCTGTCTTCCTGTGGTTCACAGTGAGCAAAGCACTCTCCATTTTAGGAGCAGCACTTTTCGGAGTTCACATTTTTTGTGAATGTAAGTTTTATTCTCTTACACCTGCTAATGCACCAGCCATTGCCAAGCCTTCCTGTGCATAGATTAAAACCTTTGCTCCTCAGGCTCACATGTCTATATATACAGTAGATTTGCAATAATATTGATGAACTGATCATGAAGATGATCAGTAATTGCCTTCTTCTTTTACCTACTCGTTTTTCACTGGCTCAGTGCTCCACCCTCTTTTCACTCAAGAAATTAGTACTATGAAGGATTTTTGGAAAACAGCTGCAATTAATAATAATGCAAAATCTGCTTTAGCCTGCTATACAATGAATAACCTTTTATTTCCATAATCCAACAGAACAGTGGCAAATGACGTTGGCAAAGTTGTTATTATTTACAAATTTTAGTCAACAAGAGAAAATACTGATACCAACATCTGACTGACATATTGGTGCAACACGAATACAGTGTTTGTATACACAAAAGACTGCAACAAAATATTGTGACTGCGCAAAAATATATGAAAATCTTTGGCTATTTTGAAAATCAGTGGTGTCTCCTCAGAATGGTCTGTGCACCTCAGGCCCCTTAAAGTTCACAGCAGCTCAGACTGATAAGTTCACAATTAACGGAGTGTTTCTAACAGGTATCGATCAGCCTTGTCGTCTCTTTACCTCCTTCCATTGATTGTTGATGCCACCCTCAGATTACAAGGCAATGTGAGGACGAGTGATAATATAGTACTGTCTGGCCTGCAGGAGCCTCCTTAGTACGTCCTCTTGTCTTTCTCATTAATGACGAAAGTTAAATTATTATTTTTTTCATACAACCGTTTAGAAATGTACAATGAAGGCAAATATTAATTCAAAAAAACCTGCAGCTATTCATGAATATCAGCCCTTGTGCATTTTCTCATATGAGATATTTTCTGATTATTCCAGCTTCAGTGCATTTTACAGCAGTTGTTTTGATCGTTAACCATAAGACATCTGTGCCATTTCAAAACCTGCATGCTCACTGAATAAAAAAGGCAAACACTGAGTAAACATTTTTGCAGAACACAGCTGGTGAAAATCCTGATGCTCCTGTTATTCAGATTGTTTGTTGTTTGGGTTGGGTTTGTTTCTTAATTGAATAAATCATGAGACCCGTGAATCATACCATTGAGAGTTCTCATTTTAATCAGAGGTGGCTGCGTAAAACTACATATCTACTCCTCTCCTCTTCCCCTTGCTGGTACGCTTTAAAGGTCAGTACCTAATTAAGTTTTTAATAGGAGCTTAATTGAATGTAAACTGTCTCTGTCTGCTTTACAGATGATCTCATATTAAATATCGCAATGTTCTTAGGTGAAGTCTTTCCATCAATCAACAGGAGACAGTGACTTTTTGAATACAGGTGCTAATAATAAAAAAAACAGACTTCTCTACCTATACACAATTAAATAGCAGCATTCATAAGGAGCTGTAGGCATATCATTCCTTTAGGCTTTTAATGTAACTTTAATATGTAATTAATAAGAATCTAAAATATATAATCATAACTTGGCTAAACTAGGCTAGAACATATTTAAGTGTTATGTGATTGACTTGACGTTTGTACATACAATACCTCAGACCTCAGACCAAACTATGATGAGCAATTAAAAAAAAAATCTCTGACAGATTTATAACTTATGCAGTTTAATAAAAAAAGACTTGGTTTTATTTCTCTGCTATTTCACAAAGTCGGAATCATTAAATATATATGAATTGGTGCAGTGGTACTGAACATGTGGCACTCAATGAGCAGTATGAGGATAGTTGTTCCTCCAGCTATTGACAGACCTTGGTAAAGGTAATAATTCATTATGTTGAGAGGGTCTGTCCGAGAGATATGGCTGCCTTCAGAGCACATTGCTTAAACCCATTTGACATTTATAGGAGTTTGTCGGTCGCCTGCGGACTTTGTTGTTTTTCTTGCACCACAATGCTTTTTGGAATCATGCAACTGAGAGACAGTTGAAGTCTGGAAACTTTTTTCCTTCCGTGTCTTTGCGTTCCAATTTGTGTCTGCACAGATTGTCCTCTTCTATAATGGTCAACCAATTATCTCCATTAGGACAATACATTCAAACAAAGCATTGTTCAGTTAGATCTGTCAGCATATACTGTGTTAAGGCTTAAAAGTATTAAGTAAATTGATGCATTTCATTATTTTCTGAATGATAGTTAATCTCTCGTTGTGTATAATGTGGTTTGTAGTGTTGTGTTTAACTCACCGGGCAGGGAATGAGGAGCGCCATTAATTTGGTTTTCGTCCCTGCTGTTGACATTTCTCTGGGACTGGATGATGAATTGCCTTATTTCTGCACATAAACGCAAGTCTTGTCTGCCAGTGGAGCAGGTAGCCGGTGAGAACAGCAGCCCTGCACCAGGATTTATGGACAGTAGCTTTCTTAAAAAAAAAAAAAAGCTTACTTCAAGTGAAGTTAAGATCATTATTTCTCCTAAAAGCTGTGATGACTGAAAAAAAGACAAAAAAAGTTATGTTGTGTCACGTGACTGATGAGTCAATACGTTTTTAACTGCTGTCATTGCTTGGACACTACAGCTTATCCGCTGCAGCCATCTAAAATCGACTTGCTGACCCATGACAAAGGACATCCATCATTGTAATTAGGGTTAGGTTACAAATGCTGGTTCCATTTTGGATCTGATTCCTGTTCACAAAAATATCTGGAACAGTTTAAGTATGACTTCTCCTCAGATGATACATTTCTTCCTCTGATTTTTTTTATCAGCAAAATCCAGTTTTGAATACATCTAATTTAATGATATAACTGATAAGTCATTAAGCAGTCATTAAATATAGGAGAGTCTCCCAATAAAAAATTTAATTCGTATCGAATCAATATTTTAAGCTCATTAACCTCACAGTTGTCATGGCAACACTGAGCTGAAATGCATCACTCAGAAACACACCGTTTAAAAGTTCACCTTAATTAAGAGGTTATAGAGACAATGGTAGCATAAGGAGTCAGCAGTGGCTGTGGCGTGAGGGCAAAACCGAGCAGGCAAAAGGACAAGTCTGAAAACACACAGGACAAAAACAATAATTCTAATTCTTATTCTTATCGCTGTTGTATGATTTACTATATTGCAGCTGTTGTTTGACTGGGTTAGAACTGTTACAACACTTCATATACGCTACTACTCATCTCATTTTCAGGTTGTAGCTACCGGCCTTGTGAAAATTAATTTGGCCTCATTAACGACAGATCCCTGTTTTAACAAGTGTATGGTCTAACGAGCATTGCACAAATACGAATGGGGCATGTGCAAATCCACTTTCGCTTGTTTAATGGCGGAAAAAAGGTCAGCGTGACAGGCGCATGCTTCAAAATTGTTCCAGTCAGTCCTGTAATTAATCACTGGGTGTGTTTTTCCTTTGGAAGCCAGGCACTTGCACTGCAGTGAATTGCTATTGTAGAGTAGATTTTCAGGGAAAAAAGCAGCAGAGTGGTTTCAATGTCACATGAGTGTGTTGCCAGGTTGTGCTGTCTGTGACGATGCATATTGTTTTGTTGATAAAGTGCCCTTAAAAAAATAATGGTGGAATAACTGACTTCAGACGAGGTTTTTGCCAACAATGTTCCTGGTTGTTGTTGGGGAAACCTACTATCAAGAGTTTTTACAAGATAATTATCATTCATCGAATTATTATTAAATGCAAAAGACAAAGGGCAAATAGTGTTTACCTACAGTTTGTTTCAAATTCAAGTTTGATAGACAGCTCCGTTTGAACTGGCTTTATCGGCAGATTCAAAGTGTCATCAATTTCTTGTTTCTGCTGACAGGAAAAGACTCGGTCAGCGATTTGTCATGTAACTTAACTATCCATCATGTTTTCCTTTCTCACACTGTGAGAAACTGTTTGAACTAACAGCAAAGCCCTCCACCCTGTAGGCCTGTTGTCACCCAACAAAGATACATAAACCGAGGTTTATTTGATCATATGAAATTATTTATTCTCACATTATTATTTATTCTTTTGTTAAAAGGAATTGCAATTTGTGAATATGGGCTATACAAATAAAATTCGATTGATTGATTGACAAACCTACAGCTTTTTCCAAATTTGTTTGCGTCCATGCATTTACTTGTGTATCTGCATGACATTAAAGTGTGTTAATTGCGTGTCATCTAACGACAGTTTATTTTATGTCCTCTCCTGCCTTCTGTTAAACCCCTGCATTGCAGCACTGCCAGTGGGATTTCAGCAGGCACGGCCCTTTTTTCCTGTAACCCTCCATCTTCACAATAGGGAGATTAAATTTGGGCCATATTCTTCCTGTGTGGAAAGCTCCTCACACACACATGCACATCTTCCGGTGTCCATACGCTATGCTCCAGAGAGTGCAGGGCAGTTCCCAAAAGTCTCCTGTAGGCTCCCTTTGCCCCACATGGATCCCCCACCCTCCCTCCCCCATCCGAATGGGAACCACGTGTCCTGGAGACAGAGCCAGGCGGAGAACAGGAGACTGAGAGGGAGAAAAAGAAAACATGTAATCCTCGGGGGTTCGGCCATTCAAGCACTTTTTGAGAAGCTTCACAGTTCATCCTGTTAAACAATGAAAAGACCTGTATTTTGGTGCTGAGTGGATTTTCTAATTGTGTGGACTGCACGTTCCTCATCCTCAGATAGAATGTAATAGAGGCAGCAAAATCAGAGGATGTGATTGTGATTTTCTTTTGGAGAGCAGAGTGATTTTTTTTTTACTTTTTGGTATATTAGAAGAAAGTGTCTAATCAATGAGACAAACTCCCAGTCAAGGAAAGTAAGTAAAAATAATAGCCATGCAAACTTTAAAAAAAAAAATAAAACACTGGAAAACATATCAATCGTTTGGATGTTGACAAATGAAATGAAAATGAATAGGAATTGGGAATGTTTAGGAAGTGTAATATCTTTGGGCAGTGATTATGATGTGTCCTGGACCATTAACCGTAGCAGTAAATTTGGATGTAACTTCACTAACAAAACGCTAGAGAAGTAGTTTACCTGGGCACACAGTGAGGATTAGTGATTAGTTGTTAAGGCACAATCAGGGCTGAAGGAGCTGCCACTTGATTACAATCAGTCACAGAAGTCCACAAAGAACATTAACAACCTCTCAGACTTAAAGTTTGTGTATAGTTAGTGTGTTAGTCATGAAGTCTGGGAATTAATTCACCTGAGGTGGCACCTTCAACTTGGGGATCTTGCCTATCAGTGTTCATTTTGCTCCATGACTCTGCTGTCTGTGTGCTTCATTGATGCTGACTTGTAATGGAAATCAAAGAACTGAGTCCTCACTGAATTCTCTTTCATTTTTTCTATGCATAGTTTGATCCCTTGGGGAAATAAAAAGGGTCCAATTTTGTTCACCAGGAGAAAATTCCCTTTAACGGGACTGTATCTGAAAATCACTGTCAGTTAGCCAATTAACTATCTTTCGAGATTATTTTGGGGGGTTGAGGTTTAACCTTGTTGTCCTCATGGGATAGCATTTATTATTGATTTTTTATCGATATTTATTACTGATATATATATATAATTTTTTTTAACGTAACGTTTAAGGTACCAGATCGGGATTGATTGGACGTGTTTGTTTGTAGTCCTTGTCATTTGACCTTTCAATCGGAAACAAACAAAATGTCATTGAATTCCGTTGAAGCCACGTCAAAGCTTTTTCTCCTCGCCGTCACTGCGACCCCTCATCTAGCTGCAAACAACTCACTTTGACAGTTTCATGGTGTTTCTGTGAGCTCTGCAGGTATTTCATTGGTCGGGAACCTAAAGGGTTCCCCAGTCAATTCTCCTCACTGAACCATGAAATTATTCTTCAGTGGAAAGCTGGAATTTTTCATTTGCCATTCTGTTGTCCAGTAATGGTTTCAGTTGGGTGCTGGCTCAACTTGAAGTGCCACAAACACTTCCTTTATGTGTTTTAACTCTTTTTGATTTTTTGGCATAAATGAGATGGTACCAGCATGTCAATGATGGATTGATCTGGGGAATGTCCATAAATTGTGTAAACTGTTTTCCTTCACTGAAGTGCATAAATTGAAGTTGGTTATCTTGCCCTGTGGATGTCGTTCGTGATACAATTACAATAAAGCAATTAAGTCCAGTGAGTCATGAAATTGATTGTTTTGCCAAAATAGGAGAATGAAATTAGGCCACAAGTAGAATATCCTCAAAGGTCCGTGGAAGAACATGGGTGGAATTTGACTGAACCTAAAAGTTAATTCTCTAATCTGAAAATTGCTCATGGATATGTCATAGTGCTGTGAATGTGACATAGACCTGGCTGAAGTACCTTGAAGGATTAAGTTGACATTTGGCAAAAAAAAAAAATAGACTGTGAAATTATCATCTTAGCACAAATTCACCTAAATGAAAATCTGTGCGTGTGTTTTGGTCATGTTAGAATTTTTTAACTTTTTTTTTTTACTGCATCAAGAAAGTGTTTACGTTCATACACCTAGTCTGGCACTGCACAATAGGTGTGTCTGTTGCAACTATAGCTGCACACCTACAATTTCATTGCCAGAAAGGTGGGGGCACTGACTGCCCATATTTCATATACTGTATCTATTATCCTATTTACAAATCTTGACTATGCGATTGTTTGTTGTTCTGGGTTCCACACGCTTTCTTTTGGTCTAAGATAACAATTATGTGTTTTCCACTGGTCATAACCACATTCATGTCTTATATGACTCAGGTTTGATATGTGATGTATGGAAGGCTGTCTCAGGTACTGGATGATGATCAGCACCTATTTCTCATTGAGACACATTAATTGGGGTGCTCCTGGGTAATGGCGGTGATTAATTCAATAACTGGTGAGCCATCGTGTGCAACGGATAGCTGCCAGTGATAATTAATTTGTCCTGCAGCTTGGTGGATCAAAACAGTTGGCTGAAGCTAACTGTTTTGATCTTTGCTTTTTATCCCAGTAAAATAGTTTTAATTCAGGAGTTGAGGTTTAATCCCATGGATTAACACCAGTTCAGAAACTCCGAAGTCAGTCAAACACTGCACATTTATGAGATCTGAGAGAATTGAGCTTGAGGAAATGGCTGAGTTCACATTCTGTCTTTCTCTTTCAGGATTTCTGACTGACAACATTCTCACTGTGATCGCATCCAGACACTTTTCAAGATTCAAGGTTTTGGCTGTGAGTATGTGAATCCAGGCTTTGACACTGTGAACTTATAGGCTGTGATAAAGAGGAATGGAGGAGGAAGAGCAGATTCTTCACTTCATCAGAGCGGTCCAGTGCCATTGTTTTGTCTGTCCTTTTCTTAAAATCAGACAGATGACTGCACAGTGTAACATGCTCTACTGCCGCTGCCTCAGCAGTCCACTGAAGGCATGGCCCAAATGGCACACTGTCTATTGCTGGACGCTTTCCGAGACATAATCTTTCTGATGAGCTGTGGGCTGTTGCACTTATTGACCTGAGATTAAAAAGTGCTGATTATCATTCGTGTGCTACATGAAGAATTTAGTTCTTTTTAATCAATTATTTCAGGAAATTACTTTTAGGCTGAAATTGAAATCTGCACTATGCTACAGTGTGTATGTATATCCTGTAGATTCTTGTGTAATCACATGTTTTGGGCTCCACTAGGTGTCAGCATGACACATTTTGTGTTGGGTTTTCCCTGCTCCCCCATCTGTTCTTAAAGAAGCTCTACATGTGCCAGGCAAGACCGGAGCCCACTGCAGTGTGTAGTGAGCAGGCAAGGCGTGGTTAAGATGAAAGTGCAGCCCATTGTGAGCAAGCATGATTTACTGTAGTATTGGCTCTTTGTGTGCTGGTCGTCGGCATCCACTGCACACTCCAGCACTCATCTGATTAATCCGAGTCATTTCCATGAGTGATGGAGGCTTCAGTACCTCGTAGGGCTGCAGAAAGCTAATAAACCCCAGTGGACAACAGCCACGCCTGGAAGAACAGTTAGCGGCTGCTGCTGCTTTTTGTACTGGTTCTGTCCGTACAGCCATCTGCTGCTATTCACCCCTCACTGCCCTGTCAGCCTCACTGTTATTAACATTGATCAGCTCTCTATATGCTGAAGCAAATTTAAAACCGCAGGGACTAATGGTGGGCGTATAGTCTTTTGAATGTGCAGCTCTATTAGGGTTTGTAGCTTTTACTAAATGTATAGTCATGCTGACAATTGTGGATGTGCAGGTCATAGAAAGGCACATCCAGTCCCATATTGCCATTGCTATGTCACGAATTGATCACTAATTGTTGCACAGAAAATGACATTGTGGCACATGTAATTTTTGTATAAAAATATTTTGTAGGGCAACACATTTTATTTTTTCCCACAGTCATTAACTGAAGAACTGCATGCACAGCTGTAAGCTCCATGTAGTGCGTCTCCACAACACACTGGCCTAAATATGAATTTTAAGTTGCACGGAATATCTTTGAAGATTTGCTTAGTTCACTGTAAGTTCTAATGTGGTTTTTCCTTTTTGATCACTAGATTGTCAGTGTGTTTGCTGTGTGGCGTTAGCAGCATGTCTCCTGGGACAGGTGCCAGTGTTGCTCAACACGGTTTTACTCAGCATGCACTGAATCACGGTCGGATCAATATCCTGTTCACATTCAAACAGTGAATCGGTCCTGCCTGGGTTTCAGGGCACTGGGCCGTAAAATATCTCTTACAATGTGGAAAAGGATGCACAAAGGAATACAGGGTTGACTAGTTCTCACCCATTTAGGAGCGAGGCCTAAATGTCATAACACGTCAGTGAAGGGGGGATTAGGGAAAAAAATTGTGCTTTGTATAGTGTGGACTGCATGTGGAGGGCTGCCATTTTATTTTCTCCCTACACAAAACAATATGGAGGCAGCTACAGGAAGCAGCCATTCTTTGGTGATGATCTCATCACCAGTCCCCATTGCGGTGTAGCATCTTTTTTTCACAAATAAAAACAAATACGCTTTTTACTCAGGTCTGCAAAACACAATGTCCAGGTAGTAGGGAATTTCTCTGTCTTTCTGAATATGAAACTCTGCACTTGTGATGTGTTGTTTAAGATTTCTTTCTTCAGTCTGTAGAGCCTGTGGCTCAGGAGCCTCCCTATGGGAAGATCCGAGCAGTGTCAGGGGAGGTTCGGCGTATAAATGCTAAAAATATTACATTAGTTAATAACAATATTACATTAGTTCAGATCCCCAACAGTTTAAATATGTGTTAATTGGTGAAAGAGATATAGTAGTTAATTTTACATTTTTTTTCATTTTCCCTGAGTCTGAAAATAATAATTACATAATTACAATAGAGGACAGGCCTTTTTTATATTTGGAATGTTATGCTGTAATATTAGTAGTAAAGGCAACAGAATGGACTTTGGAATAACCCATGTTAGGAAATCATAAATCGTTTCTTATTGGATGATCACAATGGTCCTGCCACAGACAGTGAACAAATTAAAATCCTTGCTTTACAGCTGTATGTTTTGAAATTACAAAAGGCAATCTCTCTCTCGCTCACACACACACACACACACACACACACACACACACACACACACACCCTCTCCCATTCCCCATTTTTACTGATTGAGACTTTATTGATTTCTGGTTCAAGGGCTCATTGCTGGCCAATAAGGCGAGTGGTTCACTTAGGTGACCACAATAATTCTTGGCGACGCGCAGTAATACCCGCAGGGCTCCACACTGTCTGGTTCAACCTGAGTGTTAAAGTAAAGAGTGTGTCAGCAAACGTCATCACACAGATTTACATGCTATAAAGTGTCTACAGTATGGGTAAAACCAGAAATGTGAGTGTAGCATCTTATCTTGCTGACTGTGTAGCTCTTTTATTATTTACAGTGACAATATAATCTTGCTCTGTGTTAGTGGGGGTGGTGCGTGTCCAAAGACATAATTCAGATAAATGCACAGAGATGGCAAGAGAGAAAGAGAGCAGTGTCATGACTTATTTACATCTCCTCGTCAGCCCTGTAAGCTGAGGAACTTATCGAAGCTGTGTGGAGTCCCCCAGCATCAGTGCTGTAAGAACAAGGCAGTGTGGGTGCTGGTTACAGATGCTGTGGACCGGGGCACAGATTGCTGCATACAGCACCCTGTGAGCAGCATCACAAATCAGCCAGCCGAGCAGTGAGTGGTGGAGCACGGGGAGAGATGGAAGATGGAGAGAAATCAAGGGAGGGAGAGGAAGGAAGGAGGGGAGCAGGATCCTTTCAGTGGAGGAGACTGAAATAGTGGAGAGAGAGAGAAGGAGAGGAGGAGGGGACTGAGAAATAAAGAGGTGGGGGTTGTCACCGAGAGAATGACTGAGTATGCGTACGTGTGTGTGTGTGTGTGTGTGTGTGTGTGTGGTGCTGCAGTGGAAACAGTGCAAAGAGGACTGCAGCTTGTGGTGCTAATGGAGGAGCGGTTGTGGGACGTTATTAAGGCATTGTAACATTGTGCCTCAGTGGCTCTGCGGTGAATGGGTTAGCCTGTTGTGGACAACAGCATTACAGTAGTGTTGGTAAGAGTGTATTTCAACTCTCTGCATCTAACTTTCCGTTGTATCTCACTGTAGTGTTGTTGCTGTGTGTTGCGTGTATTAGTGCATGTGGTCCAAACTTTATTTAACGCTTTGTGCAGAGGAAATACTGATCATCCTCTGGGTTCTGATCCACATCAGCATCTAGCTCTGGCTCTTGTCTTCTCACAGTTCGTATGCAATCTATTATGAACTCACAGCTGAGATTGGTGGGAACATTTTTTGATGATGGGGTTCCACACTCTGTATGTCGATTATTCACAGTGATCATGCCTCATTTATTCTGCCGGGTGGGTCTGGTACTTCTGTCTTTCCTGGAGAGTGTCCAGAAGGTTGTTTCACTGACTGATGCTCTGCTCACCTCTATGGCTCCACCAGCATCTGTCACATCCTCCCCAAATGGAGCCAAATGAGTGTCGCACAACACCGAAAATACCAACTGTGTTCACAATGCAACAAAACAGACACCAGGCACATTGTGCTACCTCTTTAGAGACCCATGCGACAGGCATAAAAGGAGGCTGACAGTTGTGCTTAGCAGCATAGAGAGTAGAGCGGTGGGGGCGATTTTATAAAGCGCTGCACGATGCTCTTTTTTCTGCTCTCCCTCACGGGACGTATAGCACAGGAGCACCAAGGACAAAACCTATACAGGGCTGCTCGTACTTTTTACTGCCAGATGCTGACTCCTACAGTTCTGCATCAGGTCCATCAGTTGCATCCTGGTCCAACTGGGTTTTCGTTGAATAAAATTGAACTCAAATTCATTAGAACACACTAACTAGAAATAGCTGGCGTTCTTAATTTTCGAAGTGCCGTTCAGAGATGGAAATTTTTAGCCCAGCGTGACCCTTGGCAAATCATAACAGGTTTAGCTGTAACACAATTTGTGCGTTATGCACAAAGATAATTATTTTATCTTCTATCTTTACACAGCTCTGTGTCTGGAAGTTGCAGCTTGAATTACAAAGCCGGGTTCGTTCTTTCCTCCAGAGTCTTCTGTGTTTTGATTTGGAGAAACAGTCAGTGGCTTTATTTGATAAGATAAGGAAATGACAGATAAGAAGATAAGATATTCCTTTATTAGTCCCACAGTGGGGAGATTTCACTGTGGTTTTGGTGAGGTAATGTGATCATTCGGGTCTCTAGTCAACACCAATGGAGTGTAGCTAATTTTAGGGATCATATGAGATGTATGTATGTATTATATACACTATATATGTGTACCTTGATATGTGTTTACTCCTGCAGCATCCAGAGTGCAGACCATTTGATACCGAGCTCTCTTTTTGTGTGGCTCTAAAACATTCAGACACGCTCATTAACTCCGTACCTCGGGCTGCTACTCCCAGCAGCTCCCACACTGAGAAATACTCTCATATAGAGTTTCTCATATAAAATCAGAAAATAAAGAGAGGATGCTTTGAAGTTCAGCTTATTTCTATTTTTCTATGGCTCTTTCCAAGAGCACTGCTGGTGCATGGCTGCTGGTGCATGGCTGCTGGAACTACTCAAATAAGAGGAGAAACAGGAGACAGTGTTTGTTTGTTTTTTCTCCTGCTGCATCATTAGATTGAAATATTTGCCCATACTACTTACAATAAACCAGACTTATGTGCAGAATGACAGAGCCACGCATGCTGCATCAGCATAATGACGTTCCCTCTGTCACATTAGCATGCCTGTCACTGCTGTCAGCTCTTCACTCCAGGTGAGGGCTGAGCCCTCCCGCCCCCTGGCCGCAGCCCACGTGAAGGGGTGTTGTTGGCAGGCGATGGCAGGCAGCCTCAGCATTAAACAGTCAGAGCGTGTCGCCCACTGCGTCCTGCCATGCTGATGAGGCATTTCTCTCACTGTTAAGTCTTCAGATGGAGAAACTCTTGGCAGACCTTTTTCTTACGTTTATCTAAGAGTTTCTGCTCTGTTTAATGCCTACAATATAAGAAAATCAATTTTGAGTGCAGGCTGAGCTCTTCTGCAGGAAAACTTGTACATAAATATGATTTCTACTTTAATGAGATGAGTTTGGGAAATATGTCACATTGCAAAGAATGGGAATCCATGGGCAGAAGCCATTTTTTAAGACAACTAGCTGCAGGTTATATCCTGGTATTAAACTGACTGTTAAGAGATTAGCATCGATCCTCTTATCATATTCTACAGCAGAAAGGAAAAGGGTATTTTCTTAAATTTCGAACTGTTCCTTTAATGCAATAATAAGGGATGGTTATCAGTGATATTTTTAAAATCAGAAAGAGCTTCCATATTTTAAAACAGGAACGTCGGTGTCATATCCGCATCGCTGCGGAAACGCTCTCATCTTTTTCGTTTTCCCTGACACAGCCTTACATGCAGATTGGGTCGCTATCTGTGTGACAGAATGATTAATTTGCCTATCAGGGGACAGGGAAAGGTGTTGTGCTGAGGGGGGAGTGGGAGGATGTGTGGCAACTGGCTGTAAATGAGCTCGTCGCTCAGCATTTAAACCCCTGTGCCTCCCACCTCCTTTTCAGGGACCCCTCCTGATAATAGCTGAGTCACATCAGCTGCAGGTGAGAATAAGCATTCTTTTATCTACACAAGCAGGTTGGAAGGGCCTCTCTGGGGGGCCCTTTGGATCAGTCCACAATGAGAGATATGAGGGAGAGGCTTTTCCCTGATTGTCTTTATGGAGATGATGCGCCAGGCACCTTCTTGACATCCTTATCTCAGCACCGGATTTCCTGAAGCACTTTGCATTTTGTTGACATCAGTTGCCGTGTTGACACCTCTTTCTGATGATCGAAGCCTTCTCCTCTGGATGCTTGTGTTTACGTTTGTGGTCTGGCGCTTCTCTAAAGGTCCTGTGCAGGACAGTTGTATAAGGAGTTTTTACATGATTGTGTAAATGTCATTCACGCTGTGCAGGACAGCAGTGAAAGACAAAGAATGATGCAACTAGAGGCACCTATACATTTAGGTGAGTGTAGCAATATGTTCTAGTCAGTGTTAACAACATCTCAGTTCAGTATTTTATTCCAGAATAAATATCATTTTCATAGATTTTATCTTTTATATTATTTAATATATAATACCAGGGATGTCAATACACACTTTTATTGTGCTAATGTGTTATTTTGCATTTAAGACTGAATTTATTTATTATTTGGCTCGCATCAGGTTCCACACAGTATCATATCTTTCAGTGGTAAATAACAAGCAATGCAGCCATCAGTATCCCCTGTCATCCTATTAAGACTTGGCCAAAATGAGACCACTATGACTGTGGGAGCTCCAAGTCCATTTCAGCAGGGGCGAATTACCATAGAGTAGCAAGAGTTCAGGAACAACGCTGCACATTATCTCTAATTGAAACAACTCCACCATCTCAGCTCATCTCTCTGACCACACTAATGCTCCGTCTGATGGATCTGATAAAACACAATGCCCCATGTTCTCTTAATATTCCGGGACACACTTGTCTCCCAAATTAAGTCCAGACAGATCAGTCGTCAGCTGTGACTCAGAGGTACCCAAGGCCAGATCCTATTTTAGATTTTGTTTAGTGTGTTCATCGTAAATTCGAGACATATGTACTGGTTTTGAATATTTACTGTTGAAATGGTATCCTTAATATCCTATGTAGCATTGCTTGTACCTGAAATAGCTCAGTGGGTCTCAGATTAAATTAAAGTCACTCATCATGAAAGAGTATAAAAACTAAATCATGCTTATGCAGATTCTTAGAGAAGGATAATGTGCCCACTTTGAAAGAAACATCACTTTATGTGAAGGTTGTTAGTTTGAAATGATCTAGTCGGGAGTCTCTCTGGTACTTTTTGTACATTTAACAAAACATCCCACTTTATTGGAGAAATCGCATCAGCACGACTTAGAGGAAATGAAGCAGCTAGTTCAGCTGGAGGCCAACCACTCCACCCAGCCACCCACGCAAGGCCCATAATGTCACAGATGGCGGGGGCCATAGTGAGGGCTGAATGATTTCACCGGGGTCACATTATTTAGATTGCCTTGTGTCTTTGAGGACCCCCAGTCGTCTGGTGTCCTGTGGCAACAGCGCAGCCATTGCTGTTGTTTCTCATTGAATACAACCTTTTCACTGTGCCTAATATTCAATACTTAATTTTCTGCCCCAGTGCTCCCGACTGTTGCCCCGAGCAGCCCTCACGTGACCTTACAGCCGGTTTTCTCCATTTACTGAAGCCATTTTGATTTTTTCTGTTAGGACAAGATTTATAGTCCTCAAAATATGTGCTGCGATTAATCATGGCGGAAAATGTATGTTTTAACACACAAATACACACACACACATGCACACACAAAGATTGACCACTGGCTGACAGCTGTATGAACTGGTGTAGTCAGCGAAAACAAAGGTCTTGGCTGTCCGGCTGTCGATTGCTAATGAATTGCTGTTCGAGCTACTTGTTGTTGTGTAATGAAACAGCTGCAGGACTTAAGCTTTGTCTCCTTAAGTTGTTTTCTCTGAGATCTGACCTGCGTGCTAATCAGCCTGTAACAAAAACAAAAGCAAGAGAATGAGTTTAATAGTCCCTCAATCCACAGTTAGATAAAATGAATATGAGATACAGGTATATTTTTAACTTCAATTCACCCAGGATCTTGCAGCAGCAATGCCCAGCATCACTCTCACACATTACACACATTTATTCACTCCTGAAGGCTGCTCAGTGTGACCACAATCTGATATGTGCAGCTCCACTGAAGCAGATGATCGTTAAAGGCCTTGCTCAAGGGCATCTCGGTGTTGGTAATGAGCAGTGGACGGCTGTCTCACTGTCCTCCACCCATTCCTCCGTCCTTTATCTGTAACACTTGTTCTCTTGGTGTTTATAGGTGTATCTGGTGACGTCTCCTCAGTTCAAATATGTAGGTGACATTTGTCTCAACAACTAATAAAGCAATTAATTTGGTGCATTACACCCGTGTGTCGGATCAGGTCTTCATCATTTTATTCAGCTCTTTTGCTTTTAATCTTGCACAGTGATCAGGTCAAGTGTAATTTGACTTTCGGTCTTGACCAGATACGAGCGCCAACCTGCAATGTTGTCATTGTCAGCAGCGTTTTTGGCGTTTGCGTTGTGAACATGTTGATGTGAGCTTTTAGCTCAAAGCATCACTCTGCATCTTTATTAAAACAGCTGCATTTCTCCTAAGGAATCTTTGCTGCTGTTTGTAAAATAAATGAATAAATAAATAAAGGATTAAGACAAGCAAATGAATTGTATATATCGAACACACTGCGTCTATCAGCCCCTCAAAAATAAATCCCTGTAGAAACCTTGTTAAAGGTGTTAGACTGTATTTTTCAAAGAAATAGAAGGTTATATATTTGATTTGTCTGGAGGGAGCACTAGAAGCTTTTTGGGAAGCAGAGCTAATGGCTGTAATAAAACAGTAGCACGAATCTGCGTCCCCTCTGTCCGTCCTCTCTGTAAATTGGAGGAGATAAAAAGCTTGAGTACATATCCATGAATGTTAATTTAATTGGTCTGGCTTGTCCCAATGTGAGGGACAAACAGGATAACACGTAAATCTCAAACATACCGAGATGCTTTGAACATTGACACAGTCTCTGCAATAACGTGTCACACAGAGCAGAGACGCTGAGGCCTGCGATTGCTGTCTTATTGAGCAACACATGTGTGGTCAGTCAGTTTGTCAGTAGCCTAAAAATGCATGCAATTAAATTCACAATCTTAATATCAAACTACAGAGAGAGAGAAGATATATAAACTTTAATAGAAGCAGACGTTTGTCATCCTTTTCTGCTTTCTAAATCCAGGTCTCGCCCGATCACTCATCCGTTTGTTGGCAGGCTCCACTTGTAACACTTTGCGATTTCTGGAACCGATAAGAGTTCTGCTTGTACATTTGTTTGGTCTGTGAAAATACTACTGGAGAATGGATCGTATTTGTTGCCCCACTTTGCTCAAACAGCTTTCCTGGACTGTCAGTGCTGGCTAAGGAAGCATCGTCCGAACAAAACAAACGTGTGATAAATAGATGACTGGGGGTTATTTCTCATACATATTGTTGTTAACTGCTCTGAAATCTCTGTGCACTGCCCTCATGACCCCATGAAATGTCTTAGAAACACTGTAAGATTGCAAACTGTGGTGTAGAGTGCAGTCACATAATCCATCATTTTAAAACAAAAATGTTTTTCTCCTCCTAAGTGGAAATGAATTGATTGTTACAAAGGGTTTAGCGCTTGAACTAGTCTAAAAAAATAATCAAATAATATTAATAAACATCCTTCCAGATGTAAACAAACCTCTATGACTTTCCACTTGTTTCACTTTGTTTACCTGAGTCTTTGTCACATGTGTGTGTGTGTGTGTGTGTGTGTGTGTGTGTGTGTGTGTGTGTGTGTGTGTGTGTATTTAAATGGGTTACTCACCATTGCAGCTGGCGATCAAACCAGTAGTTGTCTCCCAGGTTTTCAGCTGCAGCCACATTTTGATTTGACTTAATGGATTTCTAGTTGACTGAGAGTTAGCGTCTCCGCCTGCTGTTTGACTTAAATGTCAGGCAAAAATCTGTCTGGTTTAACGAACCATAAAAGGTGGCATTTTGTGAAAACGTAGCAAATCATTCTTGTTTGATTGTTTTCTGGCAACTTAACACCTCATTATTAATGTCAGACTTGTCTGTTACTTACTGTATTTATCCAGGACGTGTTTTGGCTTAATTTTTCCTCGATCAAATAAAATTGGCTGAACGAATCAGCACATTCATTAGTTATAAAATCTGCCTGTTAAAACATGCAGGCACACAAGTGGAAATTAATGTGCGCTCACTGATGTTTTGTTTCTCTATTGTTTTTGACAGGGACAGCGCGTGCAGCCTAAATGCCGAAGTTCAACTTGTTCAGGCATCAAACAACGCCCATGGTCGCTGCTAAGCCAACGGGGGCCAGTGCCTTGACGGTGACTCCAGCCCCTGTCGCATTAGTCTCCGCTGACAACTCCACCGAACCTGTCAACAAGAATGATGCCTTTGACGAGATCAAGAACAAGTTCCTGAACGAAATCGACAAGATCCCACGTGAGTGCAGGACAAACCCAGTTCCGATCAACTAACCCATATTGATGTCAGTTAATATCACTAACCAGTGATTTCGGAATTAGATTTTCTCGTTTGCTGCAGGCATCGGCAGCCTCGTAATGTCTTTATTCAGTATTGATCACTGGCTGCCCTTCCTAATGGCAGAGAAATCTAATTTTGCCCCAATGTAATTGCTAACTTAGCACCACACTTACTAAATAAATTTGTCAGCGGACATGACATGGAGTGGGCTAAATGATCGATCAGTCAAATGTCAAAGTATTTGCTTCATCTCTTTCTGGGTGTTGATCTTTCTGGCATCTATGCATTGATCTGTACAACCCCCCTCCTCCCTAGTGCCATCCTGGGCCATCATTGCCATCGCCGTGGTCGCTGCCATACTCATTCTTACATGCTGCTTCTGCATCATCAAGAAATGCTGTTGCAAGAAGAAGAAGAACAAGAAGGGCAAGAAGGGAAAGGGTGACATGGGAATGAAGAACCTGAAAGGCGGAGAGGTATGTTTCACCACAGCTGAGGGAATTCACATCGACATTATATGAATAAAGCCAGTATGTGGGATTTAACGTATTAAGCAATATTTTGGAACAATAGATGTTACACGTCTAAGTGAAGTGACAGTAGAACAATAAAAGCATATATGTGTTAAAAGTGTATTAGGTTCACTAGCATAGACTGTTGTTGTCTTTCTAACCCAGTCAATTCTCCGCAGGTCTTTATTACATTCTCGACCCACCATGATTTATGTTTTATTTCTCTCTTCCTTTTCTTATTATTTGATGTATTTGTCATGAGTGTTATCGTTGCTGTTTCTCTCTTTTGTGCTTTGGGATTTGAGTGGAAAATGACAGGACTCTTATCTATTTAGCCCAAACCATGTGTTGTTGTTTTTTTTTTTTTTGCTTTCCCCCCGCAGCTGTTAAAGAATAATTATGAAAATTACTAGTTAGCACAATTGGTGTTGTTTTGGGCCTATAATTATTATTTTTTGCCCAAACGTGATTGATGATTTGACAAAGCACAATAGGACTACAACTAAAACAGGAGTTATTTGAAAACCCGACGGCCCCGTTGCACAAGATATGATTGTGCTAATGAGGAGGCTTCTCTGTCTGTCATTTTCCTTGCTCCCCACTGTATAGCCGACTGCATTTGCTGTGATTACCCTTCTTTGTGGTCTGCTGTGAGTTCAATCTCTTCCTTTGTCTCTGCTCTCCTCCTTCCTGCTTTGTGTCTTATGTGTGCTCCGTGTATCTTGACTGTGGTGGACTTCTCTGCCTACGGTAGGTCTGATGGCACGCGGCACCCCTCTCTGGCCGCTCTGTGTAAGCGCAGACCAGGGCGGGGGGTTGGGGGGAGCAGTGGTTGGGGTGGGCTGGGCTTTAAGGGATTGGATTGCAGTGATGATGACAATGAGTGCTATGGCTTTCGTAGTTTTTTTGCAAGCTTAGGTGCTGCAGGTGCTTGAGGAATCAATGGGAGCGTTTAAGCTGCTTCGCAAAAATCCACTGAACTGATATGCCGCACCAACTGCCATGTCTTGATTCTCCAGAGATTGCAATATTTTGGCAAAACAACAGATAAAAGCCAGTTAAAGTGTTTATGATTTGAAATGAACATGAATCTCATCCTACGGTTGAACCTTTGAATGACGAGTGCACTGGGCAACTCACTAGATACCACTAACATGCATGTGCAAGGGGTAAGCTGGATATTTGTCACAGTAAATAGCTGTGCTCTAACCCTAACTTAGAACTCCGAGCATGTTTCCACCATGACAGGCCTCAAAAGCCGATACCCACAAACCCTGTCCTCTCCAGATATGCATTGACTTGCGTTTGAAATTCACACGCTGAGCCCCAACTGTGCAAACACGCTCCGAGTTGCACAACAGTTGAAGCTGTTTGTTATCAGGTGACAAAGACCAGCATACACCCTTGCAGTAGGTACCATTGAATGGCCACAACTTGACTTGAGAGTAACTGTCCTTGATGACCCATGCTGCTGACATAGGAGGTGACAGCACCTCTCACGCCTCACTGAGGAAAAATGGTGGGCCGGAATGTTTGCCCACATTTCCAGTCAACTGCAGAGGCCTGATTTTACCCCATTCAAATGTGAACGTAGACACTTTTGTATTTCTTTGAATAAATCCTCAGTGCTGATCTTGCAGCACCACAAACCCATGGAGTTGACCAAAGGGCATTCATTCAGACATACCATTATTGATCTTTATCTTTGAAACCCCAATGGAAGTACAAGAACAACTGGAAATTTTCAGTGTAGCATGATCCCTACGGGGATGTGTACATTTCACACACCGGACAAAAAAATTGACATGAAGGTTTTTAATAAGTAAAAAAAAAAATTAAAGCGTAATTCAGAAATACATTTTTACATTTGCCATTAGAGAGAAACTTGGATCCTGCATTGTGTGGCCTGGCATGCTTGAATGAAAAGCATTTACCACAATAAAGACAGAGAATGCCACATATAAGGAATACTGTGTGCGTGTGTGTGTGCGTGTGTGTGTGTGCTTGTGTGTGTGGGAGAGAGAGCATGCACAAGAGACTGCATGATTGCAAATGTGACTGGATGTGTGTCTATGCGTGTGTATGTGTGCTACCTGTATGTGTGGCCTGTTCCTCTTCCAGCTCATCAGTGAGTAGCTGGACCCTGCAGTCTTACGAAGACATCAGTGTCTTTTCACGAAGACAGCCATAGGACAGTAGGCCACACTGAGACATTGTCCAGCCTCATAAAGTATCGGAAATTAAACTTATATATCCGAGCCTTTTGCCCTCTCTCTACTAGTCGTGACTGAAAGACCCAAGAGTCAATTGGGTTTAACATAAAGACATCACGGCTCGATTATCCCTGTAGCAGCTAACTACCAGTAAACTGCTGAACCTTGTTATGACATACAATATAAGCAAGATTTAAGATAATGATGAGTATTAGCTGGAAAATCTAGAATAAATCGTGGAATCTTACAGCAATTCAGGGGCCAAAGTGCAATAACAGTGGTATATTCCTGTTTGCAAAACAAACATTAATGAGTCTAGTCTATGATATTTACTTGTAGTCATAGCTAGTTTGACGGTTCAGTGAAATCAGTTAGTCCTCCAGTTCCTCTCAGTAACAGCTTGTAGTGGAGATATATTGTATACATCACAGAGAAGGCAAAATTGCGGTGCGTCCTTCGGTTTGTTTACTTGTGACTTTGGCTCATCTTTCCTCTGTGTGGGATACGCCGTCACGATTTCCGAGACTTTGTGGACAACATAACACGACTCATTAGTCTGTTTGTCTCACTGCCTTCTCTAACGCTGAACCCCTTCACTGGAGCTGTATTAGTTCGAAAATCACTTCCTAGTAAGCAGGACTTGATTATTGGCATTTTCACAACTACTGTGTTTACATCTTAAAATGAGGAGTTTTCTGTCCACCCCCAGTGTAATGACTGTATTTTTCTATTGTCACTCTCTCTCTCTCTCTCTCTCTCTCTCTCTCTCTCGCTCTCTCTCTGCACAATAACTACTAAAAACACAAATGTACAACAAAGCACTACAAACCAAGCAAATTTTAATATACTTGGAAAAAAAAAACAGCAAATGGTGTCCCCCAAGACTTAGTGAAATCAAGTCAGGTTGCAACTGTGGTCATCGATGAACAGATTGCACTAGTAGCACCAGGGTGAGCGCGGGTAAGTGGCAGGTAGGTGCTGTGACTAACCCGACTGCTGATGCCTGAGGTTTGGTGTTCAGCGCAGACGCCACCGCAGAACCGTCTTCTCACTCGTCCCTCTGCCGCCTGCCTCCCTCCCCCTTTGTCTTTACAGAAACCACAGGATGATGATGAGGAGGAGGATGACGTCGAGCCTGGACTGACCGGCGACGAGAAGGAGGAGGAAGTGAAGGAGAAAGAGAAGCTCGGGAAGCTGCAGTACTCCATTGATTACGATTTCCAGGAGAACAAGGCAAGATCCTGACTTTGTGTTACATGATCTCGTACACGTTACACGGCGTACACGGCGACGGTATACTGATGTCTGATCACACACATCTTCCCAGCTGACTGTGGGAATCCTGCAAGCAGCTGATCTCCTCTCCATGGACAGCGGTGGCACCTCGGACCCCTACGTCAAGGTCTTTGTTCTCCCCGATAAGAAGAAGAAGTTCGACACAAAGGTCCACAAGAAAACTCTCAACCCTGTCTTCAATGAGACCTTCACCTTTAAGGTGAGCGGAAACACTTTTTTATCACAATCACATGTGAGTCGTTTTCAGTAGACGGGGTATATAAAAGTGGAACCTTTCTCTTCCCCTCATTTCTTTCATTTCAAGCTTAGCGGCTGCTCAGGTTCTGATTTCTCCTCACTTAAACACCTCTGGCAATCAGTGATAAAAAGCTGCAGACATTGACAAGGAGAGTGTGGTACTGAATCAAAATAAAGGAGAAGGACACCTTTTGGTGCGACTTGGCTGCTGACAGAGCTTGATAAGAATCTTTATATATATATATTAAAAAAAACCCAATTGAAATGGCTTTACCTTGTCAAGGTCAGGCCAGTTTTGCTGATGCAGCATGCTATTCATTCAGGCCACTTTCTGCTTTAGGCCAAAGTCACATCCCTTTCTGCTTTTTATGGCTTCATTTCTGAGCATATATATTTATTAACTGTTAAAAAAAGGTGTGAATGGTCCTTTATGAAATAACATCCTTGAAACTATACAAATGAAAGGATTTTCTGTTTTGCAGATTCCATTCCAGGAGATGGGAGGGAAGACTCTGGTGATGTCTGTGTACGACTTTGATCGCTTCTCTAAACATGATGTCATTGGAGAGATTAAAATACCCATGAACACCCTGGACCTGGCTAAGCCAATAGAGGAGTGGAGAGACCTCGACAGTGCAGATCAGGAGGAGGTGAGCAGCCTCACATCGGATATGAATTGTGTTACAGACAAAACTTCGTATAGGAAACATGGTTGTTATTGCAAGGTGTCGTCTTTGTCCGTTGTGTCGTGAGGATGAAGGAAACGCTTTATGTTTGCTTTGCAAATCTCTGCTTCCCCTGTGGCCATGCAGACTGTATTTACAACTTTCATCATTACGCTGCATCAGGATATATTTTTGAAAAAAAAAGGTTTCCCTGGAGTCACCTAAAAAAGAAATACTCATTGTGCCGTTCATTTAAGTAGATGTGCTTGCTAAAAACATAAATAAATAAATAAAATGTAAGACAGAAAGAGGTGGTCTTTCTCTGTCTCTAGAGGACAGATACAAGCTCTGTGTCTGACCTCCTTTTACTGTCCCTCTCCCTCCCTCTCTTCCCATCCCTCTCTCCCTCCCTCCTTCCCTCCCTCCCTCCCTCCCTCGCTCATCCATCCTCACAGCCAGAGAAGCTGGGTGACATTTGCATCTCCCTGCGTTACGTCCCCACTGCTGGCAAACTCACCATCTGTATTCTGGAGGCTAAGAACCTGAAGAAAATGGACGTGGGTGGATTGTCAGGTGCTGGATACACACACACACACACACACACACACACACACACACACACACACACACACACACAGATCGCTTCTCTAAACATGATGTCATTGGAGAGATTAAAATACCCATGAACACCCTGGACCTGGCTAAGCCAATAGAGGAGTGGAGAGACCTCGACAGTGCAGATCAGGAGGAGGTGAGCAGCCTCACATCGGATATGAATTGTGTTACAGACAAAACTTCGTATAGGAAACATGGTTGTTATTGCAAGGTGTCGTCTTTGTCCGTTGTGTCGTGAGGATGAAGGAAACGCTTTATGTTTGCTTTGCAAATCTCTGCTTCCCCTGTGGCCATGCAGCCTGTATTTACAACTTTCATCATTACGCTGCATCAGGATATATTTTTAAAAAAAAAGGTTTCCCTGGAGTCACCTAAAAAAGAAATACTCATTGTGCCGTTCATTTAAGTAGATGTGCTTGCTAAAAACATAAATAAATAAATAAATAAATAAAATGTAAGACAGAAAGAGGTGGTCTTTCTCTGTCTCTAGAGGACAGATACAAGCTCTGTGTCTGACCTCCTTTTACTGTCCCTCTCCCTCCCTCTCTTCCCATCCCTCTCTCCCTCCCTCCTTCCCTCCCTCCCTCCCTCCCTCGCTCATCCATCCTCACAGCCGGAGAAGCTGGGTGACATTTGCATCTCCCTGCGTTACGTCCCCACTGCTGGCAAACTCACCATCTGTATTCTGGAGGCTAAGAACCTGAAGAAAATGGACGTGGGTGGATTGTCAGGTGCTGGATACACACACACACACACACACACACACACACACACACACACACACACACACACACAGAGAGAAACATGCAGCCTGACCAGGGATGCGGCTGCTCACAGTGGGACTGCAGCTCTGCTCACGTGCTGACGCTGCAGTCCTCACCATGCAGCAGCTCTTGTTCCCGCCCCTGACTTCAGCACCGGCCCCATCTGTTGGTGCACCACAGAACTGCAACCCAAAATGTGCAGGTGCAGCCAGTTTTAATAAACCCATTGGGATTTTGCCTTCTTTCTGTTTTCAGACCCTTACGTGAAGATTAACCTGCTGCAGAATGGGAAGAGGCTGAAGAAAAAGAAAACGACAGTGAAAAAGAACACTTTGAACCCGTACTACAACGAGTCCTTCAGCTTTGAGATTCCTCTTGAGCAGATGCAGGTAAGGACATGGAATAATCACCCGGAATGGGAAGAGCATCATATCCTGCAGACAAAGAAGTCCAATTCCACAAAGAAAACCAGTGGAAAAAAGAATGTATCTGTGTAAAAATGCAAACAATCAATATCACTGTTAGGCTATCATCACTATGAGTGAGCCATATAATTCATTACTAATAAATGATAAAAACACTGATTGGAGTTGTTGTTCTAATGTCCTTTTCACCCATATCGCCTCAGAAAATCCAAGCTGTGATCACCGTGCTGGATTATGACAAGATTGGCAAGAACGATGCCATCGGGAAGATCTGGGTGGGAAGCAAGTCCACGGGGGCCGGGCTGAAACACTGGTCCGACATGCTGGCCAACCCCCGTCGTCCCATCGCCCAGTGGCATCCACTGCAGCCAGAGGAAGAGGTGGATGCTTCCCTCGCGGCCCTGACTGCCAAGAAGTAAACGCCCACCAGAACACACCCTCTCCACCTGCACCTCTATACTCCCACACATTTCCCATCAGCTCCCACATATCAGTGTATATTCCAGGAGATCAGCCCCCCCCCCGACTGTACACCCACTCCCCACACCCACTTCCTCTCCCACTGCCACGTTTAAAAAGATCCACAGATACCGTTCGACATGGTGGGGAAATATAGTTTAAAAAAACAAAACAAACCATTGTGTTATATTAAATCATGTCATTGAAAAAAAGACGACTAGTCGAAGGACGGACAGAGACTCAGACGATTTCCTTTAGATCTATTTTTGTATCGGGGTTGTGGTTCCATGAATAAGAATACAGAGTAGACTATAAAGAAGAGTCAGAGGGAATCTGGTGATAGAGGGGATAAAACACACGTTCGCTCATATGGTACTTCTCAGCCCTTCCCTTTAGCGACATGGTTTGCTTAGAATAGTGCTCAATAATATTGATAATAGTAATAATAATAATAATAATAATAAAATGCTTTATACTGCCATAGGACAGAGAAATAACACAAGCAGGTCCATTCCTTAGGTGTTTGGTGCACCATGTCTCACACCTGCCACTTGTATCATACTAGATGATTCTATTCGTTTGAACTACATTCCTAGAGCTGGGTAGCAAGTAGGGATAAGCACATATCCAGTTACCCACAAACACACTGCCGTTTTGATTAGTTGACCTTTCACCCTTCGTCTCAGGAAACCTGAGAGGAAACCGAATCTCCATGCCTTTTTTATTAAACGGGTTGCCCTTATTCCGACACGCCATTCGACGAGAGAGAAATGTTGCATCAGAAAGCTCTGACCACTTGTGTTTTGTTTCTTGTTTTTTTTTTTTCTGTGACATAAGGCTCTCAACTAACTCTTGATTGTTTGTCCATGAAATGGAATATCAGGGAAGAGGGAGGGAATGATGGGGAAAAAAATGAAAAAGGTGTAGGTGTGAGTGGTTTTCGAATTTGCAAGCGAGGGATTATCAGAGCGAGTTCCAACAGAGACTGATCCCAGTGACATCATATTTACCACTTGTCGTTTAATGCCTGCCGTCAGTCCACCACCTCCCCTCCCGACGCTGCCGATTCTGTATCTCACTCGTTCAGTGCTACTGCCATTAGTCATGGACTCGACACAAGGGTTTGACTTCAAAGGAATCCCTATAACCGTCTTACAGTCATAAAGGAGACAAGCCTTCCAAGTAACAAAATAAGCAATTTTCAACTACCAGGGACGCCTTCCGGTTCGCAGTGTTGTTCTCTTCATTTCTTTCCTCTCCTCTTTCTACTTTTTTTCCTTTTATTAATCCAGTTTTTTTTTTAATTAACTTCAAACACCTTTATTCCTCAAGCACTTTAAATCCAAAACGTTGCGTTGAAGTACCCTTGGAAACCAGAGCTTTAATTATTTTACTGGTTCACAGTTGTTGTTGTTTTTTGTTGTTGTTTTTTTAAAGAGAAGGGGAGTGCTTTATTTAGCTTTTGTTTTTGCCTCAGCTCTTTATGTTAGTGTTTGGATGTTTCGCTACTCACTTGATTGAAATGAAGCAGTCTGGAGGAAGACACTTATTCATGTGTATTTTATGCACAACGTACCAAACGGTTGAATTTAATTGCACTACTGGGTATTATTCTGTTCTGTGCTTGTGTATTTTTCTGTGATAAAATGTTGTGAGGGTGAATCTTTCTGTGGCACACCACTTGGGTCTTGTATAAATGAACTCCACTGAGACATTGCAAACTAATGCTGCGGCGAACATTATCAAATCAATATATTTGTAAATTAATATTCAAGGATCAACTTTGTCTTGAGACAAACTCCAAACCTATTTGACCAAAACTCAGGAGTCATTGAATAAATGAATGAAAGTTTAATTGTTAATTAAAATCCTTATTATCCAGTTGTTTGGACTCCAGAATATGACATTGCTGGTCTAATTAAGATACAGCTTTGTGTGAGCAGTGAAAAATACTAGTTGACTGTGTGTAAAATAACAAAACAGATCAATATAAATCCATTGCAGTCAACATTCAAAACAATATTTTTTTGATTTATTAAATTAAATTTGTAACTTCTTTTAGTTTGAGCTCTTTATAATTTTATAACCAAACACAGACGCACGCTTTCTTTTTTCACTTCACATGATCGTTTTTCTTCTTTTGATGAAGCAACACTAAAGAAAAGGCAACACGGACGTAATCAGGCAACCCATTGGTGTGTAGTTTTGACAATATACATAGTTCATACACGTTGATACTGCATGTTTATACAAAATACTGTACATAAGAGCATGTTTTAGAGATGAAGCAAAAATATCTCGTGTACGTAAATGGGTGTCATTTGTCATTTTAATAACACAACGCAGGGGGAAAAAAGATGCACTGTATATTTTCTAAATGAAACAAATGCGTATTTATTTTCCATGAGGGTCATTGGAGAGAATGTCACACAGTACAGATATTACAGTACTATTACTAATAAGAACCTTTCCACGCCTGAGATTCTTAAGCAAGTGTGTCGTCCAGTAACGTGTGTGAGTTCATGTAGGATGAAAATGTAGCCGCATGCTTGTTATCTAATTCCCTGTGATCAGTTTTTGTTTTTTAAATTTCATTTATCTGCCATACGTTTTCTTCCAGCACTTATCTGAAGGCCGATGTTTGAACTTTTTTTCATGTTCAGTATAGTGGGTCTCCAAGAAACTATTTGTTTTTTTCATCCTATTATTAGAAAAGAAACTTTTTCCTGAAAGAACCAGTTAGAATAAAATAGAATCATTCTGCAATCTGTATGTGGATTGTAGGAGTTTGAAGGATCATATCTTTATAGAAAACACATTTTGAGGGGCCAAATGATATTTAATCCCATTCCACTTAAATGGCTTAATCCCTTCTTTCTTTCTTTCTTTCTTTCTTGGGAATTTATTTATTTATTTTTCACTTCTGTTTAAATGACCTGAAATCCTTCTCGACTGTGTCTCTTTTACTGTGTTTATTATACAATAATGTGTACGTGTATACAAGATAAACGAATAAGATAAAACTAAAGCCATAAAACTCAAGCACTAACTCTTTAGAGCTCAGCTGATTAGCTCGAGTTTATTTACGAAGAAAAAAAAAAGATCGGACGTCTTCATTTTCCTTGGCCAGTGTTTCTCTTTTACATTCCCTTCAGAGGTCTTTGTTCATCAAGAGGGCAAAATCCATGTTACTGTACATATGTGAGCACTGGGAACAGTTGTGAGTGAGTGTCTCTTTTTCTACTTTCAGAGCTGTTGATGTCCTAGTTTGATAGAGGTAGCTGATTTTACAGTATCTGTGATTAGTAATGTAAATGCCTTGTTTTGATAGTATAAATACTAGATACAATATCACAATCAGTTCACACTAATACTGCTAAAATTCTATATACAGTAGATATATATATATATAATATATGAGAGTGTGCTCTTTTCTTGGGCCGTGTGCAATTTATGAACCAAACTGGGTCACTCCTTTAGTTTCTCCTCAGCAGCAGAATGTGCGACTGACTGCATGTCCGCTGAATAACACACTGCTGCTGATGTGAGGTTCACACTGATGGGTTTTGTTAAAGTTAAAGTCCAAACAACATGAGAGCAACAAGCGAGAAACTTTAAAACAGTGTCACCCAAGTTTGAGGTCTGAATCCCTCCCATAGAACTATGCATAAAGTCTTTCACAAGAACACCGCATAGTGTATGAAATTAGTATATTAATATACATGGATAAGTGTTAAATCATGGTCATTAAATGGGAAAACAAGGAGTAGGTTTAAAATTTGAAGACATTTTCTGATTTGCAAAGAGTTGATGGTGATCTTAGCAGGAACAGGCATATTTCCTAATGTCTCAGCTGCCATCCTCGCATGCATCCCGGCAACAATCCTCAATGTGTCGTGTGACGACACGTTATCTAATGCAATATGATATTTATTCCGTGTCCCATCAGTGCTACTGACTGTGACCAAATGATGCACTGTGGCGTACAAGTACAAGACGTGAAGTGCGTTTCAGAAATACTGCCAGTACCTGATTCCAGTTGCCTGCGTTTGTCACCAGTCTTTGAATCCAGGCAAACCGAACACGTCAGTACGACGTGATCACAGGTACATTTATAGCACACTTTAGATTAGAGGTTTATTTTTGTGTTTACTTTCTAGTCACGACTCACCGCAGTCATATGACCACTGCAAATTGTTAGTTCTATGGGGGACAGGGACTGCGAGCTGTGTGTGTTTGTGTGTGTGTGTGTGTGTCTGTGTGACCCTCAATAGATTCAGATGAAGGCCCTTTATGGTGCAAAGACAAAACACTCGATTATATAACGACAGTATACAGTACTGGTCTGCATGCATGACATTACTCATTCCAAAATGTACATCTTTGTGTGTATGACTGTAAAAAGTCTTCGGTCTGGGGTTTGTCTGTTCCGTTGTGAGTCTGTTGGGTTGCAGGGTCATGTGAAAGTCTTCTCTTTCAGCTGACTGTCTGAGATCACATCCACACAGCAGTCTGTTGTGCTTCCTGTTCCTTTTTGTTTTATTGTTTCTAACAAACAAAATGCTGGGATTTAAAAAGGGAAAACCATCCAAAGTCGAGACGATCATTTGTCAACATGTGTTGAGACGCCACTCTGAAACACGCTTTCTTCTCTCCTCTCTTATTTCCTGTATTTCTCCTTTGTATTCTTGTGCATTATGTGTAATCACGCCTGTCTTTTGTTATTTTGTGATGTACGAGTTTAACGTAGAACGTAGGACTGTGTTTGAATCGATGGCAGAGATGTGTCATCGCAGAGTTTGCTCTTTTCTGTTTGTGTCTTTGTCCTGTTTGTGTGTCACAGCTATGTCTCATCAGCTGTCATATGCTATAGGAAGTGGGCTCTTTGGGTTTTTCCATTGAACCTGCTTTTGCGAAATGTATAGAATGCCGACCTTCATGTTTACAACATGGATATACTGTATACTGCCAAACATGCAGGACCGTACCAAACTTCCCCTCTTGAGCGATTAGTCCTCCACCCGATCCCTGATGCAACTGTACTCCTATGGCTCTTTCTGTTTGTTCTTTCACCTCTTTCTCTTCCTCATCATCTTTTAAAGCATTGGAGGACGGCCGGGTTGTGTCCTCTAGCTGTGTTTCTACGTGTCTAGTGTCGTGGTGCGCGTGTTCATGTCAGTACTTGTGCCTACTGTGGATCGCATGCTTTAGCCCTTGACTGGACACAAACGTTGCTCACAAACTCCTCCTGACCCTCCTGTGGACAAACGTTGGGGATCCTTCTAAAGTTATCAAGGGAACCAAATAACTTATTACAAATTTATCATATGTGTTACCAGTTCTGTAAAAAAAATCATACAAATAGAAAATAAAGGCCTTTTAATTACCATGACTTGTTTGTGTTTCGTCTGCAGTGTGTTGAACTCACATGGCTCTGAATAGGCTCCAGCCTCTGATGCATATTAATGTCAAGCAGAGGAATATTTTCATTCCTTTACGTTTATTAAGCAAAGTGAGGGAACCAACTTTATCATCAAAACAGTCCAACGTTTTCAGCACAGTTATCTGCATTGTTCACTTTATTATTAGAATTAATATTAAATTGAACTAATGTACAACCGAATGTGCAACGGACAGCATGTTGTCCTAAAGGTTTGGATTGTGCTTGATGTTAAGGATGTGGGCACTAAAATGTCAGCAGTGATTTATAGTGGTAGATGCCAGTGGATGAGTTTGACAGGTGAGCCAAAACAAGTGGTGTAGTCCTTTGACAGAGATCAGAGTAAACAGTGCAGAGAGAATAAAACTAGGAAATGTATAAATAAATAAATACATCTCAAAAACAAAACAAATACAGTATATTACATACACACTCTGACTGTTTGTTCTGCTAGGTCATACAAAACAAAAATCACTAACTCTGCGAAACGTTCAGTGACATTATAAACTGTGTTCGCCCGAAGGTGCTCTGCTGTTTGTGATGTGATTAAAGATCGATTCTGCTCTTTCTGTACAAAGTGCATTTACCCTTAAAATAACTATAAAAGGCATTAATTATTTTATTATTAAGTGAAAACAGTTCATTTCATAACAATATAAATGGTCACATTATCGTCTGATTTTGCATTTTAACTCAGTCAAGTGCATCTGCTTATAACAAGATGTTTTGATTTAGAACTTGATGATCATGTTTATCTGACTAACATGAAAACGGCTTGTTATTATGATGGGTTAAGTTCTCATTATAATGTGATATGGAGCCATGCTTTTTTTTTTTACAGCACAGCAGCAAAACACTTCTGTAGCTGATTATATTCAGTAGTGGGAAACAATTTCATTTGTATTTGGATTCTCCCTCTCTTCATAAATAAGACATTAGAATGCCTTCTGCAACGCAGGTGTAGCGATAACTGTGACGTGTGTGATTTGTTATTCTACCTTCATGCAAACCCCTGACTTCAGAACTGGTCCCTGTTAGTTGGTTGTGAAATACTGTATATTGTGTTCAAAATAATAGCAACTGCAGAATGCCCATAGAGAGAAGACAGGAGCTTCGGATGTCTTTTCATTTGGACAATTTGCTGATGACTCGAATGAGCGCCCCGTTCTCGTCCTTTAGCCTCTGGTTGTCTGACTTGAGCTCTGTTAAAATCTGGGAGAGAAAAAGAGAAGTGATATGATATACATAGATAATATGGACTATAATTCAAGATGAACATTGGCAGTCGAATAGCCTGACGGCGAGTGGACTAAAAGTAGTTTGTACAGAGTCTGAGAGCGGTGAGGTTTTGTGACAGCAGTCGGATCGTGCAGTGAGTGGTGACTTTTTGACTGAATGAGCTGCATGTGGAAACTGACATGGAATAAAGAGGAATGTGGGTCATGGGGAGCGATGGCTTTAAAATAACAAGGTATATATATGTGTGTGTGTGTGTGGACCTGCATATACAGAATATGTCAATGTTTCAATAACCAGCATAAAATGCACTGACTCTTTATGTTAAAAAGTTATCATAGTTTGTTTTTTTTAATTCACACAATAACAGAATGAAACAACAACTCTGAGTGCAGTGATGTGAAGCCCCATGTAAGATGACAGTAGCTAAAAATACACTGTAAAGGAGGCTCATCAGAGGGCTGTCCTCTGACATGGAGATGGAGGAGAGTGGGTTAAAAACCAGTGCAGAGGCAGATGAATGGCAGTGTGGGAGGAGTGAGGACGGGGCGGGCGCAGGACCTGCCTGAGAGGAACACAGCAGAGGACGAGGGTCTGCAGAGGCACCAGGAGGACAGAGAGGTGCAGAAGTTATGAGGCGGAGGAGGAGGAAGAGGAGGGGTGAGAGCGAGGGGAAAGGACAGGCGATGTCAGAGGATCAGAGGTCCTCCGTCTCCGGCATAGAGGCCGTCTCAGAGAGGCGGGCGAGGACGCGCAGCATGGCCCGGTTCTCAGCCAGGAGACACTCGTTCACCCTCCGCAGGGCCTGGAGCTGAGCCAGAGCAGGGGAAGCCTGCACAGAGGAGGAGAGACAGAGAAAGCATGCAGGGAGGCGGGCCGAGTGCAGAGGACAACAGGAAGCCTCAGATAGATAGAAACCATGGACAGAGGGGGGAGGGGAGGGGTGCACAGAGCCGCGGACCTGAGGAACTGAGCTAATTATAAAACCAGATAGATCTACTCTACATGATCTTCCCCCTCCCCCTCCCATCCCATAATCCTCATGTCCTGACTTTTGAGGCAAACCCCAATGTGGTCGAACAGAAAAGTCTGTGGTTTGACACCATTCCTGAGGGCAAACCACAGAACACACACACACACACACACACACAAGCACAAATGTGACATTAACAGAGACGTCCAATAACGGAAACACATCTGTGAAAGCAGTTTGCAGCTGGCCTGTGTTTGAGAGCGAGGCTGAACGGTTCATGGATTGAATGTTCTCTGTATTCGAATGAAGCAGCATAGTTTCTGGAGAGTTTCTGGTGTCTAGTGGTACTGGCATCATTACACTCTTTGATAATGGCCCTGTGGGGACCCGGGGTCCCCAGCACCCCGTTGCTGATTGTAAGAGGCGACAAATGTGGCACAATGTGACGTGTTGTGATATGAGCCGTGATGAGTTGTGGTCCAGTGTGAGGTGATGTAACGTGATGTGATTCTGCCAGGTGCCAGGTAAATAAGGATAAGAATATTGACTTGTGGTGTTGTGTTGAGGACTGAGTGACTTTGTGAGTGAGTGACATGCGAGCTCCCTGAGCAGCTGTGCATGGACAGGAAACGGATGACGTGTCTGTGATGCACGCGTCCACACGTGTAAACATGCCGCCAGTCTCTGACAGAACAGAAAGTGACAGGCAGATGTCAGTCATAACCTCGCTGTCATAGCGACTGCCACTCACCGCCGTCCCCCCTCCCCTGAGGCAGCGTGCGCTCAGGGCTGGTACCCACAGCGGAACCGCAGTGGGGCGTCCTGCTGAGGGAACCACGACAACACGGGGGTCAGACATCTGTCGCTGGCAAACCAAACCATGTGTTCTCCTCAGTGTCTGCATCTTGTGTCTTCACATTTTACTCCTCTTGTCGACTACAACTTTATTATTGTGTAATTTTCTACAGGTTCTACATAGATTAGTGTGCGGTTTCGTCTACTCGGGCCTGAAATCCGTCTGCTGCTATGTGCGGTGTTTCTTTGTGTGGCAGGACACAAAGAGTGCGGTGCGGGAATGTCGCACAAAAGCAGGTCTTTTGCTCTTGGACGGGGTTTTGGTATTTTTGCTGGAACTAGGTCACAGCGTTTCACCCCAACTGTGGGATAAGTGGAGCAGGGGAGCAGCAGCACAGGCGTCTCATCAGCCTGGCAGGAAGTGGCCCAGCAGAGCACTGTGGGTAATGAGCCCAAAGCATTAACCTTCCCTCTCCTTGACTCCAAAGCCACCTGTCTCAGTGTCGTCCTGGAGGGCGTATAAGCGCTGCTAATGCTTTGTAAGAACGCTTTGTAGCATGAGTGTGAGCAGCTTGGCCGGAAGTGTCAGATTCAAGGACTGTTAGTTTTATTGTTGTTTATATATATGTGTGTGTGTGTGTGTGTCTGTGTCTGTGTCTGTGTCTGTGTGTGTGTGTGTATAAAAACCCAGGGTGAGTGCACACGGTTTGTTTTTGTACGGACTGACCTTTAACTCCTCCTCCATGTCTGACACTCTTTTCTCGAGAACCTGTTTTTCCTGTAAAATAAGGTAGAAGCCCCTGGGATGAATAAGCCACCTGTATGAAAGGTCGTTTTGTCACTGTGAAACAAAACGAAAAAGTTGGTTCCAAATACCAAGAGGTTGCAGAGACACATACCCTTTTCTCTGACTCCAGCACCGAGGACCTCTCTGATATCCTGTCTTGCCTCTGGGGGATAGAATGATGTTGTCGTTGTTATGAAATATTGGCAGAGATCTTACACATACAGCTGTGAAAAGGCCTCGGCGCTGACAGCGTCCGTACCTGAGTGACTTTCTCCAGCTGGGAGCGGATCCTGACCAGCTCTTGTTTGCTGTCCTGCAACCTGGACTTGAGCTTCTCGTTCTCGTGCAAAGCCTCAGCATACATCTGAACAAATACGAAGAATATTAATATACAATCTTTTAAAAAAGGGTTCAGTCAACAAAAAAGATGCAGCGCTATAAATCGTAAGTTGTGTAAACAACACGCAAACCTTTTTAATAAAAAGTCAATTACAGGGGGACCTCGAGTTACGACGGTCTCGAGATACGACGTTTTCGTGGTTACGACACATCTCCCATGAACTTCCTTGTTTCAGCTTAAGCGGTTTGCCCCGTAAATATGTACAGACTTCGTGATCGTGGCAATACCGTAGGTTTATTCACAACACAGGGTCTACACGGTTGATATCAGAAATCTAAAGGAAATGCTCATTACACTCGCGATATCAACCCCTACAGTGTGTCAAGAGGGACAAAAGGCAATTCACCACGGTAAACTCTTATTTTAGCGTGGTGTTATAGCGACATCTAGTGGCACAACTTAGTATCTACTTGAGCTTCTCGTTCTCGTGCAAAGCCTCCGCATACATCTGAACAAATACGAAGAATAATAATATATAATCTTTTAAAAAAGGGTTCAGTCAACAAAAAAGATGCAGCGCTATAAATCGTAAGCTGTGTAAACAACACGCAAACCTTTTTAATAAAAAGTCAATTACAGCGGGTCCTCGAGTTACGACGGTCTCGAGATACGACGTTTTCGTGGTTACGACACATCTCCCATGAACTTTCTTGTTTCGGTTTAAGCGGTTTGCCCCGTAAATACATACAGACTTCGCACGGGAACTAGTTGGTACCGGCTCTCCAACACCTCCACAGCTAGGCTACTCTGCCTTGTGTTTACTTATGTGAAATGGACGGCTGGAGGGGGGGGCAGCGGCAGCCGGTAAGGAGATGCACACGGACACAGATGCGTTCGGAATCGTGGCAATACTGTAGGTTTATTCACAACACAGGGTCTGCACGGTTGATATCAGAAATCTAAAGGAAATTCTCATTACACTCACGATATCAACCACTACGGTGTGTCAAGAGGGACAAAGGCAATTCACCACGGTAAACTCTTATTTTAGCGTGGTGTGATAGCGACATCTAGTGGCACAACTTAGTATCTACCTTACGTCGAAATTCGGTTACGACAGATCCTCAGGAACGGATCTCCGTCGTAACTCGAGGACCCCCTGTAATTAATTAGTCCTTGTTGGGGCATATCATAAACCTTCATTCACCAGGCTTAAATATCCACAGTGACCCCAGAGGTCATATTGTATCCAGGACTGAACCTTTGCTTGTCTAAAGTGAAATATTCATTACTACCTTCTTGTAGTCTTTGGCGGTGGAGTCTTGCTCCTGTTTGTTCAGAGAGGCCAGTCTCTCTCTGCGCGTATACGAGCTGGTGCGGCCCAGTGGTTTGTCTGCGGCACTGTCTCCACCGGAGTCATATCTGAAGACGCAGATCACACTCAGTGCCACTTTATTATTAGTATTGATTATTAGTATTGATGGTATTTCTGGGAATGCTCGCCTAATTCTTACCTTGACAGTCTGTCATGCTGGAAAACAAAGAGAAGGCAGAGTTAGTGTGTGGGAACGCTGTCTAAAGGAATATTCTGCGCTGGATAAATCCAGATTTATTAGTTTGATAAGACCAAACGGAGACTTGGCAGTGAAGCATTTTCCATTTCGAGACAACAGAGAACAAAAACAAAAACCTCCAAGTGAATTATCGCAGCACATTGACAGGCCTGAGGTCCCGGAGGCAGAGAGCAAGCAGTGAGAAACAAACTCGCAATGTCGCCACAGTGACAGGGGTCACGCAGGTCAAACTTCCCTGGTGAGTCCAGTTCATCTTTAAGAACAGGAGGATGCCTGCAGCACAGAGGTGACATCATGGCATCAGGAGCCAAGGAGGATGTAGGATGAAGCTGAGCTCTGGAAACAAACTGATGGCAGACTGTCCTGGCAGGTTTTCGCCACGAGTGGTCCAGAGTGCAGTGCCGCCAAGTGGCCTGTGGTAATCACACACTGAATTTGGATTTTGTGCGATGTTCACCTGTTTGTGTTTTAGTTTTTTGTTTTTTTTTGTTCTTGAAATGTGTCTGACTCTGGTTTGTGTTTTCAGAGTTTATATGCCTCCATGGTCGGAGCTGCAGTTCCTCCCTGCCCGCGCCAACAGGACATCCAGTAAGTATTAAAATCCATTCACAGCAGAGAGGGTGATGATGATGATGGGATGTGTTTATTATCAGAGGCTCTAAGAGAAAGTCAGACAGAGATGATGCAAGACTGATCTCTTAGCAATATCTGCTGCCGTATCCCCCGTTTCCACTGATCCTGAGTTGCTCTCCTGCCAGGGAGACAACTCTGTTTAGAGACTCTGCAATAAACAGCGTGTGTGGCAGAGCGAGCCGGTTGAGACCAGAAGCAGATGTGAAGTGCGTCACAGACACTGTTCATCAGCGGAGGACAACTTGGTGCAGTTATCCCTGCGTTCAGTGAGTTCGGGGATATTTCCCAGAGTCAGAGGAGCGATCCCCTCAGCAAGTGTTTACATAACTGAGCCAGCGCCGCCTGTCCTTATGTGGTCATGTGCTCAGCCAGAGCTCTCCAGGAAAGAACAGGCCTCCGTGACCTCAGATGAAGAAGGACCAAGGATGGAGCCAAAACGAGCTCCCTCGCTCGCTCGCTCCAGTCTCAGAGTCCCTCTCTCCCGATTCACTTATAAAATCAGTTTTACAGCCGGTGAAGATTGGACCTCTGTCTTTATGAATAAATTATCACTAAGCCTGCTTGAAGGATGTGAAGCACCTCTTTCAAGATTTCCAGAAATCTATTTCACACCGAAGGATTAGGAAATCCGTGAAATTAGTTTTCAAACTAAGTTAATTCTAGTAACATTTTGACTGAGCCCTGCGGGGTTTATCAGGCCAATTCTCAGTAAAGGTCTCCTTAATCCTTATGTTAAGACACGCTTGCTGTTCTGTGTATTTCTGCATCATTGATTTAATCACTGGACCAAAGCCAGACACTGAATCATAGTTTAAGTTCTGCTTCTGATGGCAGCTGCACCCCCCCTCCCCCCCCTGATGTCCTTGTTAGGAGAGTTAGATGGAGTCAGATAAATGATGTGAGTCACGGCAGATGCTGGAGGAGACAACAGGACATCAGACTGTATCAGACAGATGGATGCATGGTTAGATCACATGTTTGGATCACCAGTATAAACAGGGTTTATTATTGTAACTGATCAACATGGAGCCACATTATACAATCAGTTCAGTTCAGTGGTTTCCAACCTAAGGGTCAAGTCCCTCTGCAGGGTCACTGGAGAAAGGCTGGAAAGAAAGAAACACCTAAATCGACTCATACAAGTTATATTTGTTTTTTTCAGTGTGTGTTCTCTAAATCTTGCTTTTAATAGTGAAATATTGCATAACAGTTATTTACATTAACTTTTAATTTAAATAACTCAGCAAAGTTATTTAAATCAACTTCAAGCCACTTATGTTGGGATCCAATGGCTAAGTATGTCAAATGTTATGTTAATGTTCATGCTATGTTAAAGCTTGATACTTTTTTAATATGGAAAATGTTAATATCAAATTGTAATATACTTCTAGAGATAATATTTCCCTTTCTAATCAAATAGGAACAGAATTATAAAGTAGAGTAAAATTTTAAAAATTAAAAAAAAAGTACATCCTATTTAAAGTGCAGCATCTGCTCACAGCTGTAACACACAATGTGAGGTACTATAGGAGAGATAAGGAGCAGGTTCTCATCAAAACATTGTGACATGTGCTAAAAATACTTCACCAATCTGATTCCACTCCTCTGCATTCTCTCTCTCTCCCTCTCTCTCTCTCTCTCTCTCTATCCCTCCCATGAACACTCGGCCAATGCAGGCCGAGCTGACATCATAGAAAATCAATGCCTGACTTTCTCCATCGATGCAGCACAAAGAAAGTGACACACGTTGAAAAGTCCGCCAGCAACTGCGCTCTAATGAGAGAGCGAGTTTCTGTGCTTCATACTTTTCACATCTGTCTGTCCCTTTAAAAGCGCCTGTCACACAGTGTCAGCCAGCTCAGCCTGATGCACGGACATAAACACAACGGTCCAACAACGCCCATGAGAATAAACCACTTAGACAGGGAGAAAAATAACAGGAAATTACAGGAGGAACGTTTTAAATCCAAAAGCCTTTTCCAGAAAGTCGAGTCAGACTCTCTGCGCTTCAGAGCACATAACATACAGTATATCTCTCTCTGAGAGTCATGAGTGGTTTACTACTTATATCTTCATTTTTAATAAAGCTTGGCAGGTTCATGAAATGGTGACGTAATGTCTATGATATATTCTGACTTATATGTTGATGAATTTTGAATAAATAACTTTGAGTCAGCTCAGTAATCAGTCAGCTGAGTGTTTCAGCTCCTGTTTTCATGCTGTCATGGCTAAAGTTGAGATAAATAGTAGAATACTACAAAGTTACTTCATATTCAGCAACTGAACCAAACAGCTGAGATTATGAGACATCAGCTGTTCAGCCTGTGACACTGTGGAGTGGCGTAATGCAAAAGCATCTGGTTCTTACTCTGAAGTTTTTGTCTGTAGGTGATGGAGAGGACGGCGGTGACTCTGTCAGTGACTTCCTGGTGCGAGTCAGGTCCTTGGTGCGTGGGTAGTAGGACGACATCTCCCTCCTCTACCCTCAACAAGCAGGTCACAGCTCTACTGTCACAGTCACAGGAAGCCACCTCCAGATAACAGCAGATTCCCTCAGGCAGCAGTGACGCAGACGCCCATGACTGAGCTCCCGGGGAAGCCTCCGCAACAACAGGTGTGCGTGTGTATGTGTGTGTGTGGGAAAACACACACACACAAAAATACAAAGAAATAATTCCTACAAACACAAACAAATGATCATCTCTTGTCTCGACAGAAAAGTTTGCTCCCTGTGCTGCCTCTTCCTATGTTTCCCAAAGTTATACTCTCTCTCTTCCCATTTCTCTCCCTCCCTCCCGCTCTCTCTCTCTCTCTCTCCTTTTCTGTGCTTGATCGCCCTCCCAGTCCCCCACACCCCCTTGCGTCTCCCTGCTCTCTTCAGCTTTGGCAGCGTTCTGTGGAAGCCTGCCAGCCGCTCAGCTATGACCAGACTGCACTGAAGGCTAAAATTGTCCACTGATGTGGACAGGGATAAGTGGGTGGAGGGGTGGAGGGGGTGTTCGAGTGTATGGGTGAGAGTGGAGATAGCAACAGTTTGTGTCCTGGGAGGGGGACGTCCTGTACACCCTATGGCATGATGGAGAGGATAGTAGAATGTGTGAGTGTAATCCATCCATCCATCCATCCATCCATCCATCCATCCAGGTGAGACACACTTGGACCACATTGCTTTCCTCTTATCTAACTATGTTCAGTCTGCCACAACATTCTGCTCCAGTCCCATATGTCCACCCTTCACCTCCCATGACTTCCACTAACAGTCTGCACCAAGTGGCTCAGTGCTACCTTCCTTTTATAGTGAGGTTTGCAGCACCTCGCTGGTTCCTCAGCTCCCTCAGCCCTGCTCAGGGCCAAACGGATAGAGAGTACGATAGTGGAGAAAGAAACACAAACAGAGATCCAGAAGGATGGAAACGTGGCGAGAAGAAGAAAGGAAAACAAACTGAGGCGGCAAAGACCTGATTATGTGACAAAGAGGCTGTGGTGATGTAACGTGGCTGGTTTGGTGTAGTGCTATTGAACATCTATTCACATGTATCCCTCATCCTACACTAGAACACTTTTTGTATAATGTAGTTTATCTTCAGAGAGCATGTGTAGAGGATGTGTTGATCCCAGCTGGAGTTTCTGACCCTCAGCCTCCTCTTCAGGATTTTCCACGTGAGATTTTCTTTCCTTCCTAACAGAAATTAATCGACACAGATCGTGTGGCAGGATTTAATCACATTATCCCACTCAAGCAGAAAACCTGGAGTCAAAAGCAGAAATCTTTTGGCTGTTTACTCCTTTTGTCGTAATCACCACTAATAAGGGGGGAAAAAAGGGTCTCTGCAACGACTCGCTCTGCACCTGCCCGTCTCGCTGCCGCTGAAAAGAAAATGTGGAAAGTCTGTTCAGATCATCATGGAGTCACTCAGAGGTCGGCTCTGGGGATGAGAGGCCTGTCGGCTTGTGATGAAACCTCGCTGCCCGGGATGATTATCACAGACAGATATAGTCCACTCACTGACCCGGAGAGACTCTCGTGTTACTGACAGATGCCTCCATGAGGGACAGCTGGACTGCTGGACCTGGACTCAGGCCACACAGCCAAACCACTTCAATTCATGCACTACACCTTTAAACTGGTAAAAAAGTCCTGACCACACATCTCTGTGTCTTTCTCCATATTGTTCACTGCAGCATCTTCCTCAGAGCAAAGATCTACTGTAAAAACAGTTTCTCTTGACAAACTCACATTAAAGTCAGCAAAATATGTGGAATTACAGGTTGTGACCGGTTGGAGGTATAGATGGTGGGATGATTTTAACATGTAGGACATGTTGCAGGTGGAGGAGACATGCAAGTACAAGGCAAAGTGCACACACACACACACACACACACAGAGCGTCTGAGTTTAGCCCAATATGGGCTGGAATGTCGAGACACCTCAGCCATGTGATGTGAAGACACAGAGAGACTTAGAGGGAGAGAGAGAGGGGAGGAGGGTGTGTGTGTGTGTGTGTGTGTGTGCGTGTGTGTGTGTGTGTGTGTGTCCTCCTGTTTGATATTGACCAGCTCTTTCTAATTAAAACATAACACTGAAAACATCAGACGTCAGGTCTGGGGTTGCACTGCGTCTCTAAATGTTTAGCGCCTCACTCAGGCAAACATGAATCTATGCTGGCAAACGAATATGCAAGAGACGTATAGTGTCATAATAATGATCAGTTATAGTGTTGTATTTATTGCTCTGTATGACGTTTCACACACTTTAGGTTTGCTTGTGATAACCCAGCGCACACAGCTGAGCTTCAGTCATCTCTACAGTAGTCTTCATCAAGTGAACTGTAAATAGTCCTGGGTCAAAATGGGTGGATGACAATTAAACTGCAAAATCTTTTGGCTCCATCTAGTGGAAAAATACTGAGCAATTGCATTGACACATACCTGTGAGGCGTTGGCGTTTGGGCCCTCAACGTCATGGCAGCGTGGTCTCCGCTGCTGCCTCGTGGCAAAGCTCATCTGTGCTGCATCTTCAAGGAGGTTCTGGTTTTCATCTCTCCTCCATCGCTCAGCAGCTGCACACACAGGGACACACATCAATTTCTACTGCACTGCTTCACAATGAACAGTGACATGACATCTGGTGGGATATATGATAAACTGAGCGCTAATATTGTGCTGTGGAAACCTGGACAGAATAAAAACATACTCACCTGAATATTGATTGTTTATCATTTAGCTATTTTATGACTTTACCTTCTTTTCTTTGGTGTTGATTGGTGTTTTAATGCAGCTCTACACAGTTACACAATTAGGATTTCTGTTTCAGGAATAGTTTGTCTTGTTTTTGTATGAGATATGCAAATGACGATTGTGGGAAATGGAGGGATGACAATTTTAAAAGTACATATTGGGTTTTAATAATTATATAACAAAATAGATACATGGTGGTAAAAGAACAATGAGAATTTAAAGCCAATGTCAAGTAAACAGGAGGTCAGGGAAACTTTGCTGACCTCTGATGGACGTGTGGCAGTGGTGCAGGCCACAGGCTCCAGCCATGGATGAGTATGTGATGTTTGATAGTGGGCTCTCAGTGAGGGTTTGTAACCTGCCGTCAGTGTTCCCCTCCTGTACATGCATCAGAGACAAAAACAGAGTTACACAAACATTACACACCAGCTACTTTCTGCACACATCTTGAGCTTTGGCTCACCTCGTCCAGTTTGCTCCATTTCGGACTGAGCCCTGTTGTTTCTGTCTTAGCTCTCCTCTCCTCTCTGCAGACTTTCCTCAGACAGGACCTGTCAGTCAGGTCGCAGACGTCCTCCATCTGCCTGTCCGGAGGAGACAGGCTGTTGGTCATCTGTGCCTCCCTCAGGTCTGACAGCGTCACACCCTGCGCCATGTTCCGTGCACAGCGTCATATCAGTAAAGCAGCGATGTGAGTTAAAATCAAAGCTGAACCTGCGTGACCTTGTTGTGTAGTACCTGTGTTGACCTGCGGGTCTGTCGGGCGTGACGAGACTTTGCTTTCCTACGGGACTCTGCCTCTTCATCCCTGACCGGGGTCAGATACAACCTCGATACAAAAACAATCAGAATGTGAAGAGTCATGTTGAGAGTCTTATGATGTCTGAGACAACCAATCATATCGTATCAGGGCAGACAGGAAATACACAGAGGTTGCAGGTCATCATAATCTTTGATTTACTTATAATGCACTTATATACATATGTATAGGCTATACTATACACTGTACCTTTAAGGCATTTGGTTACTTTGTCTTGTTAATAAATGAATTAAAAAAGAAGACTTTTATTGTGTTGCCTACTTCCTGCTGTATATTTTTATTTGTGACGTCATGCTGCATCAGCAGGTGCCATGCATCACCCTGCTACTTTATCCTTTTGAATAATTTTCCTGCAGTGACCATAAGAACAAAATCAAATGAAGGGCGCCAGATGCACTGGAAATGCGTTTCCATTGTGATTTCATTGTGATTGTTTTAAACCTGAGCACATTTTCTGACAGAAAGGGCTGAGCAAGCACCAGAGGGGAGGCTCATGTTTTACCCTCCCCTCCTCTGCTGAGCTTTTCCCTGGTATTGATCTCTCAGTAGTGGAGCCATCCTGATCCCTGACTGAGACTGTAAACTACACAGTTGCTATGAAGCAAACAGTATAATGTAGACCATATGACCATACGAGTACTGTTTCTTTATATTGCTATTTGAAAAGATAAGTAAAGACTGAACAAATTAAACATACCCGTCCGGCAATAACAACAAAACCTGCAAGCTATGCAAAAAATGCTCCACTTCATCCACATGATAATAATAGGCTAAATTAGCTGCTAACAAGAAAAGCCCCTAATCAGTGATTACTGATGTACAAGTAGATCAGGGGAAAAGAGCTTAGCATCAGTCCCAATGTAAAAACCTCCAACAGGCCTGTACTGACTAGAGTTAAATGACACAACACAAGGACGATGAGCTTTGGCTGAATCAGACTGGTCAAAGGAGCAAACTGAGGATTTGATGCTTCTTACCTGGGAGCAAAAGCCTGCATGGTCCCTGTGGAAGGTCAGTGACTGAGGTACAGTACAGAGATGCTGCAGCAGTGATGAGTGGGAGAGGCTCTCTGTACCAGGGGAGGGGGGGAGGGAGAGAGAGACAGGGACTTCCTGCCTGTCTCCACGATGCACACACAATCTATTTCGACTGTCTGTTTATCAGGTTCTGATGCAAGCAAGTCCGCGCACACAGCAAACACATTTATACGAATAGCATTTCATGCATCTGTGTTGCAACACAATTAGCATGAATACACATGGTAAATGTGACATGTGTCAAAAATGAATGTACATAATCAGCTATGATCATAATCAGAGTCAAACAAAGCAATACATCCTGATCTATCTATCTATCTATCTATCTATCTATCTATCTATCTATCTATCTATCTATCTAGTTTATATATGTGTAGCACATACACACACAGCTGTTATGGCTGTATGTGTCCTACGTTGCCCCTGTCCCCGGTCTCCTCTGTAGCTCCACCCTGATGCTGCCTAATCAGTGTCATGGGGACCACCTGGCCTGCAGGTAAACTATCAAACACTCCAGTGCAGGTAAGAGGGAGATTTCTTCTGTGTAGTTTGCTGCTTTTGCTCCGTCTTAGTCTGGTCTTTCATTTTGTGTTATTGCTGTTTGAGATTGTGACTGATACTTCCAGGTTCCATGCATTTGTTCGTATTTAAATTGTGTTTTCAACATTGATTTGGGGTCAATGGTTATATGTGTGTTTATATCCCGTTAGAGCCACCTACAGGCCAGGTGTGACAAGTATGGGTTATTCCAAGATAGTGTCCATGAGGTGAAATAAATATGTGTATTTGTCTCTAATGGCTTTTGTTTGACAGGAGAGTATTATCTCTTTGCTGATCTTGTGGTTGTTGCTATTAACTGTATACTAAATGTATAGATTAGGTGTGTTTGTGGAGAGGGTCAGGCAGCAGGTAAACTGAGTCTGGCCGTGTTATTTTGCCTTTATTTTGGCTGGTGGACCTGGGCCTTCGTATGTTGACACCTCGTAGTGAACAAGGGTAACATCAGTCTAACATCAGTAGAACATAAATGTTTTTTACAAATGCATATTGCATATTGCATTTTTGTGTGCTCTGGCAAAATTTGTGTGTAGAGGATAGGATCATTGTGACCTTTTTGTGTTGTGGTAGTTGCAGTTAATTTGGATTTGTTCACTGGTATTACTGTTTGCTAAACTGCGGCTTAGTTTTGTTGTGACCTTCAATTATAGATATGATATTATACTTTATATTGTTTTTGTCTGATTTTGTCACTGCTAGTAAATAAATAAATACATAATAATAATGATAATAATAATGACAATAATAATAATAATAATGATGTTCTTCCATTGTTTTTTGTCATTGGTGTGTTGTTATATGTAATGATGCCACCTATTGATTGAGGCATAACACAACAGAAGACAGTCAAGTGTTAGAAAGTTTTTTTTCTTTTAAAAAGACAAAAAACAAACATGTCAAGGAGGGTCAACTACCAATACCTTGGCTATGGAGCCCATCTGATGACATGGGTGGGAAAAAAATTTTTTCCATGACACTGCCAGTGTGGCAGCTTTTGACAAACAGGTAATTTTAAAACACATGGCTACATTGTGTACAAATATTTATATATTGTTGAATTTAATACTTGTTTTTCTTATCTTTTTTTATATTTAAAGATGTCTGACATGCACCTACAACACCAAAACAAATTCCTTGTATGTGTATAAAACGTACTTGGTAATAAAAGCTTTTCTGATTCTGAATGAAACAAAGTGGCTGCTTTTATGATCAGCTATATTTTAAAAAAAACAACAACTCCCATTTTCTTTTTTCTCTCTGTTCATTGGCCAGGCAGCATAGTCAGCTTCTAAAGGTGGCATCGTAGGTATAAAAATTCGTTTTATTAAATCACAGAAAAAAACACAACAGACCCCCAACATGTAGTTACCAGGTTTGAACACATGATGGCAGCAACCAATGTAAAGCTGCTGTAAACGACACAATATAACGGGTACAACAGGAAACAAAGATTTGACAATAAAACAAATGTATGCTCTTTCGGTTCTGTCTCTTGGGACAGAAACGAAAGCTCCTAGCCGTTTCATGGCCCAGGGTGCAGCACCTCAGTTGTAGGTGTAGGTCGGAGCCATTTTACCCGACAACACGACCAACTACAACATTAGTGTCAAGCTAAGTGGCGTGGCTGTTAACGAACACCGGCTACTAATACGGAAGTCTGCTTTTACTTCCATCATACTCTCCGTTTCCTGTTGTATTGTAGTCGGTAACGGCAACTTTAGGTAGTTTGCTGCTGTGGTCAAACTTGGCAACTTAATGTTGTGGTCCGTTTCGTTTCTTACATTATGCATAGGGAGTTAAATAAATAAATGTATCCAAGCAAAGACTTGAAGGTGCCTTGTTTTAACTCACTTCCTGTTTAGAACAAGTTTATTGTCCCTTATTACAAATCCAGTCACAGTGTAACGCTCCAGACATGTTCATTGATATGATATATTCATTGATTTATGACATTAATTAAAGTATTTTTCTGACATTAATCTTTAGGCAAAGAAGTGTCTATATTAAATTATTATAAATTATTATATTTTTATTTCAAATTCACTCAGCAACTCAACCATTGGCTCAAGAACAATTAGACCAAATTATCCAACTGTACATAAACTAATATGTCAAATGTAACATTAATGTCATTCATCCAATAGTGTCATCTACTGTTTAATAATGAGTCATTTTAGTTTTACGCTATTTTGTTCACTTTAGTCAGTAACAATCATATTTGATCATATTGATCAGGTACAATATTACAATATAACTGTGCGCTTACATTATTCAAATACATTTCAATATTTCTATGCTAAATATCCACTTCTTTTAACTTCTTTTATTAACTCAAAAGGAAATGTTTTATCAGCAATTTTATCATATTGTATTGACAGCCGACTGTGAATTGGACGAATGAGAACTTTTATGCACCTTTCATTTACCGTTTGTGCGCCTTTTGTTTGTTTACAGACAGTAGAACTCCTCCATAATGTTAAATTGCACATTGACAAAACAACATTGACGATACTCCCATAGAGGACATATCGTGCACCTCAAGTTCATACTTTGTATTATATTGTGTATATATAGTTTTCCAGTTTAGTAAAGAACTAACATGACAAAAGTGCAAGTTCTGAAGAATAAAAAATGCTCTGTAGAAAGATTCTCATATCAGTTAAGGCTTTAGAGATTGTTATTGCCAAGTTGATCCTGAATTACTCTTTTTCAAACAGCAGCCATGAACTATATCTTAACTTAGACATTTCAGCTCCAGCACAGTGGATTCATTCCTCTGATTACAGCGGCCTTTTCAAAGAGCAACCACATAAGTTACTACTGCACCTAAACAACAGCCATCTACCATGCCTGCCAACAGTACTGTCTTATTGTCTTATTGCAGAAAGTGTCCTCAGACTGAGAAAGTTCCCATTCTCCTTCATTGATTTTGTCCTGTGTAAAAAAAAAACGTTAGAAAAAAGTTAGAAAAAAATCTATTTGATTTAATTTTATCACATACAGTAGTGTTAAATTCATTATTACTTACATTTGTCATCAGGTAAAGCATCATTTTCTAAAGGCACCTCATCTTCCTCCTCAGCCGCTCCATCCTGCTCTTCCTCCTTTCCTTCTTCTTCTTCCTCCTCCTCTTCTACGTGGAGTTCCTCCTCCTCGTCCTCTTCCTCCAGCAGTGACTCTTCTCGCTCCTCTCCTTCAATGGCTTGGTGGTTTTCCTTCTCTTCTACTGCTTCCTGGCTCTTCTCAATTGGCGACTCTTGGAGAACGTTCTCTTCATTTGCATTTTTTCTACCTTCTGCTATGGTTTCTTCTTCTGTCATGTTTTCTTCTTCTGTCTGTGTAGTTTCCAGTTCCACCTCCTCTGGTGAGTCATCTCCCTCCACCTCCTCCTCCACCTTCTCTGCAGGAGGAACAGGGACGTCCCGCTCATCTTGTTCAGATGTCTCTCCTGGCTTATCTGCCTCATCCATACCAAGTGTTTCTTCTTCGTCTGCCTCCTCCTGAGCTGTGGCAGCTGTTTCTTCAACCGTCTTTTCCTCAGGCTCAGCGGGAGGTGGCAGCTCATATGACAGCTACGCAAAGAAAAAGCAATAAAAACATTAGACGATAGTAGACCAGAGTGTGGATGCTTTCCTGCTCTCGCTATGCCTCGCTATGCAGGCGTCCTGGTAAATGAGGTGAGAGAAAACACACACACACACACACACAGAAGATCTACTCTATAGGAACCTAAGTGCTGAACAGTCCATTAGAGAATCTGTGCCAGGCAATTAGTGTCAACTTAATGAAATGGAAATCTCATTTTAGTTCCCCGTGGACACACAGTGAACAGAAATAGGAAAGACACCATGTGTGCGGAGCGAATGTGTGTTAATGTAAACGTATTACTCAAAACATAGTTTAAGTATACTTCTTTTTCTCTATATTTGTCTGTGTGTGTGTGTGTGTGTGTTACCTCGGTTACTTGCTTCTGTATGTTCTCCAGCTGAGCTTGGAGTTCAGAGTGCAGACTCTGGGCAGCTGAGTACTGATCCTGCAGACTCTGCTGGACAGCATTGAGCTGCTCCTCCATACTGGCCTGCTGGAGGCGCCGGGACTCTTCGTTCTCTCTACAGAAAGCCGCACACACGCGCACACACACACACACGGTCAGTATAACTGTGTGGAGAGAAACTTTGTCCTGCTGTATATGATATGTATATGATGAGTATTTTACTGTTCATAAATAACTTTCTGTTGATATGATTTGTGCAGCAATAAACTGCGAGCCATGTCTTCATACTGACAGCCATGTTTACTCCCCCCAAAAAATCTGGAATGCAATATAAATGTTTTCACAGAACACTGTGAGGCCTGACATCGTTGGTCTCGTCAATGGGGATTTGTCAAAGTCAACATCAAGTTATGGTTCAGAGGAGGTGAGCTATTCCCTCCACTGCCCCCCCGCACCCTACCTGACCATAACCATCTCCGCCTCGCTGGCCTTCAGTTGAGCCTCATTCGTGTCCAGTTGCTCCTTCAGTCGGAGCACTTCCATGGCCTGTTCCTCCAGGGTGCTGCTCAGCACTGCAACCTCTCCGACCCTCTCCTCCAACTTTGACTCCACATCTACCACACCCTCCGTCAGGGCTTCCACCTTCTGGGACATCTCCACGCTGAGTGCGGCCAGCTCCCCCACCTGAACCCTGACCTCCTTGAACTCCTCGTTCTTTCCCTTCAGCGTGGCCTGCAGCTGGCTCAGTTGCTCCTGGGACACGGTGGCTTGCTGCATCTCTGCGAGGCGGCCCTTCATCTCGGTGTGTAGCGACAGCACTTGAGCCGGGAGGTCGGACGTCTTGAGCTGCTCAGCCGTAGCCATGGCGATGCCCACTTGTTTCTGAGTCTGTGCAATAGACTCCTCCAGTGCGTTCAGGCGGGTCTCCAGACTCTCTGAAATGTGCTGCAGCACAAAGACAAACAGACATGTTGAGTCAAACTCATTCAGAACTGGGAAAATGATGAGAAAGAAAGAAATGCTGCTGGTGCATACATGGGCTTAAACAGTGTACTTTTGTTTTGTTTTGGGTTAGTTTGGATTTTTATTGCACAAACATTCTTGGCAATAAATCCAATGCACAGGAAAGCCCAGCAAAACCTGAACCTGACAACCAATCAGCACAGGTCCTATAGAATGCATGGCATCTTCGTAAAACCAAGCAAACTGCATACTGCACTAGCTGAGGAGTAAAGCTGCAAAATGAAGCAAGTAATAGCTTCCTACTCATGCTCATTAGGACCTGACCTCAGGTCAGGAAACCCCCACTTTTCTCCTGCAGCAGTAAATTTACGAGTCATTAAAAAAAAGGGGTGGGGGTGGGTGGGTAAATATTTCCCCGGACAAGACTGAGCTGGCAGATCTGCTCTCGTGCAAAGTTCTGCTGGTTGCCTGAAACAAAGGTGGGGTTGCATGAGAGAAGGAAGGAAAGAGATGAACTGGAAAAAACAATAAAAATCGTTGCAGTTCATCCATGATAATTCATAGACGTAGCTTAAAGCAGTCCTAACTGTATGGTCTCCTGCAGCAGGTCAGGAATACATATCAATACATATGAATACAATCCCCACCGTGTCTTTCAGGTGGCCTGTCAACAGACTCTGAACTGGTGTTGAGTATCACAGACTAAATTTAACCTTGACGCACTGCTCGGGTCTCTGTTGTGATTCTGTGCATGTTCTTATACCAGTCGTATAAAGAAGACTCGTTTCCCACTTAGTCCTTCAATAAAAGTGAAAAGACAACAAATATCTCAGTGCAAAGTCTGAGTCGGTGCCACTGTAGGTCAGGACTAATCCTCATTACGGGCGTCAGCAGCTGTCTGTGTGTGTGTGTGTGTGTGTGTGTGTGTGTGTGTGTGTTAGTGTTGGTGTTAGAAATAGCAGCGTTTTGTACTCTATCCAGGCTCCTGGCATTTGGGAATCTGATCGAGGCCTGCGCGTCTTAACTTTCCCTGCTGGACGCATGTGCCGAGGCCTGCGCTTTATCCTGCGCGTAAAAGTACACGGCTATAAAACGCAGGGGGGCGTGCCGTGCCATGCCATGCCGTGCCGTGCCGTTTACGCACGCACAGTCCAGGTGAGAAATCCCAGTCTCTCTCAAGGCTGCCGGGTCTTACCTTCCCACTGGACTGCCTCATGTCTTCCTGCGACGCCTGCAGCTTCACCACCTTCGCCTGCATGGCCGCGACGCTGTCCGTCAGGTAGCTTAAAGTTTGGTGCTGCTGGAAACAGACCCACGCGCCAATGCCGCCGACGACCACAACAATCAGGAATGCACCCAGCAGCAGGGGGGTGTGATTATTCCCTCCTGTGCGAACCTCCGCGTCGCTCGCTTCATTTTTGAAAAAGTTGTCCTCCTGTTTGTGGTTGCTCTTCCCTTTCCGATGCTTGGCAGTCATTTCTCCCCCCGCGGAGAGGACACGGCGTCCCGGTCAGGCGGAGAGGTGGTGTCGGAGGAGAGCGCGGATCCAAAGCAGCCTGGGACGAGGGAGGGTTAAAAGGCGATTTACTTCGGGTGCCTCGGTTTAGTTGGAAACCAGACTTGTTGGTTTGTTGGGAGATCAGTGGCCGGTCACGGAGCGGGGTCCTGGTGGTGCGCGCGGCAGCAGAAGCAGCGTGGTCAGGTCAGTGCGCTCAGGAGGGGCGAGGAGGCGCAGGGGGGCGGACCGACACCGGGAGTGGCTGATCCTTCCCCACCATGTGCGCCGCTCCTGCATCTAATTGGAAGACACACGCACTGGTGCGTTGCTCTCTTCCAGTGGGTACGTGTCTCCCCGCAAGTCCTGCAAAACCCCGCATCTGACATCTGACACAGTTATACGAAGCACAGTGTTTTTTAACTGATTATATTCCTATCATTTGCAAAGAGAAGCTCACTTCTTAATATTTGATTAAAAACTAAAAAAAAAAGTTTTCTTCCGGATTAAATGCAGGAATTCCAAATATGACAACTTTGATGATCCACTGTGAAAGTTCTCTCTAGAAAGATTCACTCTGGTTCGTTTTCTAATGTGGAAGGAAAAGCACTGAATAAAAAATATTTTTTTTGTACTTTACGAATAGGGTGAACTACTGTTACAGATTTAGATTTAAAGTGATCCTGTGTCACCACTGACTCAATGCAAAATATCATAAAACATACTTTTGATTTAAATATGATTTTGAACGTTATGACGTTGATACGCTTCAAAACTTCTTTCCTAAATATTACACGAATACGCTGTATTCTTTCTTTATTTTACAAACCGGAAGTCGGTCAGTTCCCTGGATACCATAACGATGATAATATGGGCGCACTCCAAATGAATGGGCGTGAACACACGACCATAAACACACGAATAGCAGCTGGCACAGAATCATTTTATTATATTTGATGAGTTTCATGTTGGAGCTTACAGATAATTAGCTGTAGAAGCAGGTCATTTCCTGTCACAAACCTCGTTGTTACACGTGTTGGCGCATTTATTGGTAGTTGTAGGAAATCCTGGCTCTTTCTCAGCGTTACGTCACGCAATGTCGTCATCACCCCTGACTTAAATACCCTGCTGCAGCAACAACACAATCTAAAATCAAACAGTGAAACCATGCATGAATGCAGTGTTTTATTTAGTGAAATTATTGTATTTTCGGTTTCAGTCTAATATTGTTTTTTTTTTTCTCATTGCAGGTAGAGAATTACATCCAAGCACTACTTAAATTCAGGAAATCTAAACTTTAGTGTAAATAGTTTTCCACATCGAGGAGTCCTTATCATCTTCATTCTGTGGAATAGTAGAAAAATTATTACATATCATATAACATGCCTTTTTTTCCGCTCTCCCCATAAAGTGCAGGTGTGTGTCTCCTCACCTCTGACACTGAGGACAGTGGAGCATTCAGCCCGTCCCAGGTCGTTCTCCGCACTGACGCTGTATTCTCCCATGTCTTTGGGGCTCACCTGGAGGATCAGCATGGAGCAAACTCCACAGGTGTTAGAGATGTAATAGTTGGTGTTGGTGTTGAGACTGATGTGATTTCGATACCACGTGATGCGAGGCTGGGGATTTCCGTTGACTGCACAGCTCATGTAGCATTCGTAGCCTTTGGGTGCAGTGTGAAGCTTCAGAGGAACAATAAAGGTGGGAGCACATCGCAAATCACAGTCCTTCCTGGTCAGTGTACGTACCACTAACTTTTCTACAGAGAGAAGAGTTTGCCAGTAAGATCATGTGTTTTTTTCTCTCAGAAGTGAATGGTGCAGCTTTGAAAATGTTTGAGATGTAAAAACTTACCTTTCTTCTTCTCTGTTCCGCAAATTGGTGACTCCGAAGCGGCGGATATGCCAATATCATTTTTGGCATAGACCCGGAAATGATATTCCCTCCCATACATGATGTTGCAGACAGTGAACTTATTATTGAAGAGGCTGTCAGCCACCACTGTCCATGTCCGCTTAGTAGAGTCCAGTTTGGAGACCATGTAGTGGAGGTGGTCGTCACGCTTCTCATCCGGAGACGGTTCCCAGATCACAGTCACCGTGCCGGGCACATTTTCTTCCAGTTCTACCAGTCCAGGAGGCTTTGGATCATCTGGAAACAAAGTGACTTTTACTGGCTCTAGATCCGTCACCAAATGGATCTTTGAAATGTGTGTAACTAAAGAGCCATTGTAGATATAATACCTGTAACCCTGACCTCTGTACTGAATGTCTCTTGTCCTGCAAGATTTTTCACCAAAACAGAGTAGATGCCAGAATCAGAGCGCTCAGAGGAGGGGATCAGCAACTGGGTTGAGTCATTGCAGTTACTTATTGTAGCTCGCTTTGTCACAGGAACATTGTCCTTCAACCACATCACATTTGGCCGAGGAGATGCCTGGTGAAAAGTGCAATTTTAATATTGTTAGTTTTCAGGGCCGCATATTCTTTGTGTTCCTGTTTTACATCTTACCTCGAAGTTGACTGTAATTCTGACAGAGTTTCCTGCCCGTACAACCATGAAACTCTTCATTCTGTGGTTTGTAAACTTTGGCTTTACTAAAAAAAAAACAACAGAAAAACTATCGAAATAGCTTTGGACAATATTCTACTGTTTTTAACAATCAAAAACACAAAGGAAAAGCAAAATGAAAAGTGTGTGGATTGTACAGAGACAGAGTGGATTTTTAGTGATTAATTTTAACTCTCAAATTATACAATTTTTCAAAATGTCCACCAGTAACACACTGACCCTTGTTGACATATTGACATTGTAGTTTTCCAGAGGAGTTAGCGTACCTGGAGAGGGCATTGCAAGGACATATCTGTCCAGCTCCTCGGGAGCACTCTCTCCTCCATCATTAGTCGCAGTCACCCTCACCCAGTACATCTCCATGGGCTTGAGGCCTTTTACGCTGAAAGAAGTTGTGATAACGGGAGCGCCGGTACAGCGGGACCATTCAATACAATCCGCCTGCCGGATCTCAACAAAATATCCTTTTGCTTCATCCTGTATCCCCTGTTTCTCCTCAGGTTTGGTCCAAGTCAGGACCAAGTGGCTGTAAGAAGTTTCAGTCACCTTCAGGCCTGTAACTTTACCAGGAGGCTCTGCGATAAAGGCAGATTAAAAGCCACAATACACCAGATATATCAATAATGTGTAATATACAAGATGGCGTGCATGTCTATTTTTTCTTTGAGCTCGTATTTAAAACAAATTGGAAAGGCTTACTCTTAGGATCCCGGGCAAAGACAAACTCTGAGGGGTTGCTAAATTCTCCGACTCCAGAGAGATTTATGGCCGTTACCCTGAATTCATATTCCATACCTGCTACAACATCCTTCACTGCATACTTCTTTTCTGCAAATCATTGTAAACACAGAGAAAAAAAAAACATCATCATGGTTGTGGTCATAAAAGCAGACAATATGAATTCAGATGAAAAAGAAAATACAGACCTTTTATTAGCTCATCTGTGGCATTGACAACAGTCCAGAGATTACTCCCCTTTTTGCGTCGCTCCAAAATATAACCCAGGATGCGTGAACCTCCTGTTTTAAATGGTGGAGCCCAGCAAAGGTTGATGCAGTCATCATAAGCACTTTCCACCTTTGGAGGTGCTGGAGGACCAGGGAAAGCTGAAGGATGCATAGACGTAAAAGATAAATATAGTTGTTAATGTTACAAGCAGAGAATGAACATAAGCAACATAAGGGTCAGTACTGCTGATATTCTCAACCTAACTGTTATTGTCATCCTTGCTCTGATGTAATTATCATTCATTTGTTGAGTGACAAACAAATGAGTGACAAAAAAGTCAATAAATGATCATTTAATTTATCTTTTCTCAGATTTAAGAATTGCTCCTTGAATTTATAGATTGGACATGATTGGTGTGTGCTTGTGTTCATTATGGACTCGTAAAGTGTGGATAGGTGAACAGCAGGGGGCAGCATTGACACGTCTTTTTTATACAACAAATGACACACGAGAAATAACACAAGTGTAAATAGTAAGTTCTGTAATTAATATTAATAATGTAATATTATCATCAATACATTGATTATTTAATTATTAATACTGTTTCACAGATGTTTAAAATACTGCTTGCAGGATAAAACAATATTTGACAAGTCAAACTAAGTGGACTTTTGCGGTTTTTGTCTAAATCTGTATTGATGCAGTGACCTAGAGTTTAAAAAAAATGTTTTATAAATCGAATGATGATGTGACAGGTTTAACGCCATAGTGTAGAAAACGTTTTTGATCTGGACCTGATAAATTTCAGACGTGACAGGGAAATGGATACTGTGCGTGCGCGTGTACGTGAGCACGTTCGTGTTCACAGACTGAATGGCTCCTGGCAACAGGTGTGGTGTGGGTCACGCACGTCAATTACACACCGGTCAGGAGTGTGTGCAACACAACCTGCATGAAACCACAACTTTGGAAAAAAGATAAAACGTGTTCAAGAAATCAATTTAAGAAATATAAACATGAAGAAACAAAATATGAACGACAGACGGATAATTTTCGGTTCACGTCAGTGTGAAATGTCTTTGGAGCAGTGGTAAGTGTCGTGTAACGGACTACACGTACTGTTTGTTCAGTACAATACAACACACGACAAACTAACTTTATTTACGTAACGTCAGTATTTGTTAGTACTACAATGTTGTTGTTTATTTAAATTAAAGTAGGAGCAAAAACAACCGCAGCACGTTTGTTTACGAACACGACTAACAAACATCAGCATGTTGATTCGATATTAGCATGTTGATGTTATGTAGCATGCTAATTAGTCTAGTTATTAAACTGTACAAGCGCTAACCAGGGAAGCAAACTTGATTGATGTGTTTTGTTTAGGCACAATACCATTAAATGCTAACCATGTTTAATCAGTTTAAAGCATATATTGTTGTAATTATAATTATTATTACTGACTTTATATACTTAACAAAAAAGCTTTGTTGTCAGTTGATTGGATCTGTTTTGCCAAATCATGTAGTTTAATGAAACAAAGCTAATAAGATTTTAGCACTTTAAAAGGAAACTGAATTTTTGCAGGGGAAGACTCAAACCTTTTGTAGTTAGTAAAGCAGCAAGTTTTCTGTGTTCCCAAACTTTGTGCCTCTGTTTTCCCACAGCTTGTGGATAGTTTCTGGATCCTGAGCAGAGGAGGACCTTTTCAGACCTTTGAAACTGGGACTAACGTCTCTGTGGAGTCTGACTCTCAGACTGCAGAGACTGGAGATCCGGGTGGAAACGTCATACACCACACTGACTGACTTCACCATTATAAACAGCAACATTGTCAAGACCATCAAACTGTAAGTTCACATCAGTCTCCTCTGCGTCCTGCTTACAGTGATGTTAATGATTTGTTGGCTGCCATGCTGACTGGACGGACCTGTTGCTTGTCATGTTTTTTTCAGCTTGTGACTTTTCTGGTGTCTTTTTTATTAGATGGCTGTTGTGCAATGGGTAGGCTTATGCATCCACTGGTTGTCTATGCTCTGACAGGAACAGTGGCATAGAGCAGTCTGATGTTGGTGTCGTGTTTGCTGTTTGTTGTAGTATTTGCTGTTTGTCGTAGTATTTGCTGTTTTTGCGCTGTAACTTTTGTTGTGTTCCTTAGTGGTCATAGTTTGGCACTGCAGCTGCATTGATTATTGGTCAGTAGTTGAAAATGTTTCATTTTTCATGTCTTCATGTCATATCAAACCAACAATCATCTACAAAAGACTTTTGCTGCCTTACAAGTATTCATTTTTTAGAAGGGGTGTGTGACTTTGTTGTGTTTTGTGTTGTGTTTCATGCTCTTGGGACATTAAAACAGCTTATATTTAATTGGCATCACACTAATTGTCTCTAGTCATAGTTTAAGTTTCTTAAACCTCTGTCTTTAATGTTTATGATTTATGGGTGAGAGGAATTGATACATCTTATTTTTTACACATTTACTCACACAGTGTGCCTGCTTGCATTTCGTCAGTCTCCATAACCTCACTTGTTCCCTCTGCTGTCACTGCTCGGACACGGTAACAGTATTTGCGTCCATGGTCCACGTCTGTATCACGGAAGCTGGGCACACCTGGGACTTCCCCTATTTTCTTCCAGGTGTTTCTTCCCACTTGCCTACGCTCAATTAGGTAGTTAATTACCGGTGAGCCGCCATCATCCTTTGGAGGCCGCCACTTAAATTCAATACCCATAGCCGAGCTCTCCGTTACCTCAGCAGGTCCCAGGGGTGAAGTAGGTTTGTCTGAAACATTGAAGAAAGTGTTTGATAAAAGCTGAATATTTTCTAATATGTGAGAAGACATTTTTCTTCGGGAAATGACAGATAATTCCAGGAAAAATGTACATTTGTCATGCAGATAGCAAGGGCAGGTGTAGTTTAAACATAACTGCTTTTGTAATTTACCTAAACACGTTTTCAACTTGTCATGCTCTCATAGCCAGAGATTCTGCTTAAGTGTTAACAATTTGGGTTATGCATTTGTCTTCTGTTGTCGTTCACTCACCAAGCACAATTAGCTGTGAAATTGCCTCAGTAAAGCCATGTTCATTCTTAAGCTTGATCTTTATCTCTCCTGATTCCTTCCTTTGGCACCTGTTAAGGAGCAATCGGCTGTGACTCCCAGATTTCTCCACCTTTGTGTTGCTGTTATCTTGAAGCTCTTCTCCCTCTCTGTACCACTGGCTCTTTATGGGTTCATGGCCAAGAAAATGCAGTTTGAAAATGGCGCTGTGCCCCACTTTCACTGTAACAGGCCTAGTGAAAGCACTGAGGTCGTCAGGGTCAAACCGGGGTGGATCTAAAAAAAAAGGTTGTATTTTGATGTTGATGTGGTATTTAGTTGTCTTCTGATGCTCACATTTTCTCACCTGTGTCTTTGGCATCAATATTTTGTAGTTATATTACATTATATCAAATATCATGAGTATTTTCAGAAGGAATTCCCATACCTTTGACGTTAATCATCGCCTCTGTTTTACGACCATCTGCTTCAAAACGATATTTCCCAGAGTGCTCCTCTGTGCACTTGATAATCATTAATTTATGGATCGCAGCGTCTTTGGTGATAATGAAATTGTCATCTGGGTATACCTGATGGGAACGCAGGCAGACGGATGAGAACTGAACAAAACCAAGTGCAAGTTCATTAGCTATTCAGCAACACTGCATGTTACAAAAGGCTTTGTGTCGGTGTGTCTAAACATCTGCTGCATCTTTGAGGTTAATCACAGATGACAAGATACTGTATTAAACCAGCGGTGCATTCCAGTCATCTATGGTAATAGCAGGATTAGCTGAATTAAAAAAAGGGGACAGTTCACTCTTTTCAGTCCAACAATGTTTTTCCCTCTTTGGTTTGTGTTGGTTGGTGTGATATAATATAATAATGTACGACTAACCTTTTTGCCATCTTGGAACCAGACTCCTTCGCAGTCCTCACTGCTGATCTTACATGTTAATTCAGCCGCCTCATTGATGACGGCAGTGACATCAGTCAGTCCCCATATGAACTGGACTCCTGCATCTAATAACATTAACAACCATGAACCTCTTGCTTGAGGAGGTAATCTGATCAAAACAGTCTCAATTCAAGACTATTCTTCATTCAATGAAAAGAAAGAGGGGCATTATACTGTACTCCAGTGCACTGTGACGAAAACCACTGACTGTCTCCAGCAGTGTGGAACAGCCTCTCTGCTGCTGTGTTAGTAATCATTATCCAAGGGCGCAGGGCTTTTGAAGTGAAACCGACTATTGGCCCCAACAGAGTTTTTCAAAGTTTTGTGGAGTGCTACAGTGCAGCATGTCTTTCAGTCGCTCTTGTTTCGTAGTGCTGGAGCTGGGGGAATTCATTCTGCTAACACCAGTCTGTAGGTGATGGACTACTTTACCTTCATCATGACTTTAGAAAATAAAAGTTGGACTCAAATTCAGTGACAATTGCATCACAGCAGCTGGAAATGACTGTTATCAGTCTGTTACTACATACATGTACATCATGGTTTGATCTGTACTGAATCACATAAATGTAGTTGGCTACAAATTATTCAGCAGTTTAGATGCTGTTTGCTGTTATTCCATCACAAGCCTTCACTTACCAGTCACCGGGTCTTCTCTTAGTGGACCCTGCCTCTTATGGCGTGTCTTATGTGTAACAAAGCCATCGTCGGTCTCGTCACTGAGTTCTTCAGGATATACAGTAAATTCACTTTATTCAATCAATAGGTTTACACACTGAATATTTTGTGTCCTGACATTATGCCTTTTTCCGCAGGACCACAAGTCATATACATGTTAAGGGTTTAAAAACATGTTTTGCTAATTGGGCTATATTTAGATGACTTAACCAAAGTATACACAAAGTATACATGAAAACAGGAGGAAAAGTATTTCTGCCCGTACAGAAGAATGTACAAGTTAAGGACTGTCTACCTTGCTTTCCACATATACAAGAACACGTTGTCCAACAGTTCCCAGAATAGATAATTTATCCATATGACAACTTCATGCAGTAATGCACCTCTGGTGGTATCTTACCATTGTCTACATGCTGTGGCCTTTGGGTTTGCTTTGTGTGGCTTAGATAATTGGCTTGGCGAGGGGAGTCCTCATTACCGTCTGTGTCACTTTCCTCATCGTCACTTGCTGCCTCGCTTGAATCTATGTTATTCGGATAGTGCACGTTTCACTTTATACAGTGGAGTTTGGCATGAGTCAGTTCTTAACATTTAACATGTCTCTAAAACTTAGCTCCCTCATCAAAAAACAGATAAAGTAGTAGCACAGGAATAAGGACTGATGACATTAGTCACATCAGTGGTTCTGACCCATTCTAAAACATATCTTTCACCATTCTGCTTTTCTCATCAATTAATAATACAAAGCAGAAACTGTTTGATGTTATTGTACATGGCAGAGATGGATGGCAGATGGAAAATCCACACCAGCAATAGACAGCATCTTCTGTTTACTCTGACTATACTGAACAATATGGCTGACTCAGGAATGATGAATCTTTAGCTGGGGTGCAGTAATCTCTCCCATGCAGAAAACCCTGTGTCTCACCGGATGTTGGATGTTTTTGTCGGACCTTTCTTTTGTGTCTCGAGAGCCTTTTGTTTCCGTCTGAATCAGTCACTTCATTTTCCCCTGTGGCAAACATTTGCATCTGCTGTAACTCCACATCAGTACTTTTGCATCTGGACTCTTCACGGTCACAACACACAATCAAAAGAATCACAGAATGAAAATAAGTATGAATATTAATGGAGTAAAAAAAAAAATGGAGCTTGTTGTGCATAACTTGACTTTACCTGCCGCGTTGTCATAATCCACATCACCGGATTCGATGTACTTCTCGTTCTTAGCATCATTGACGATGACTTGTGCTTCTGTTTTTGGTACACACAATGAAGCATCTAGTTGTGACACTTTTCCATTGTCCCCTGGGTTATTACTCTCTGCGCTCTGTGTGCGCCATATTGGGTGAGACAAGACACTGGCTCTTGCTGCATCAGCCTTGCCATCTATTTTACCCAGTCCAGTTACCGAAGTTATTTCACCAGTGTAACATGTCTTTTCTCCTTTGTGCTTTGCTCTTACAGCCGCGAGAATCTTCTCAATCACCTCTTGGTTATTTATTTGTTGCTCTTTGGCCACTCTGTCAAGGTCAGTCCGTGCTCCACCAGCCACGGTAGTTTTACGATGTTTTGGCTTGCCAACACATGTGGGGTCACTGTCAGCTACATCATGTATGAATGACACAACTTTATTCGTGAAAATAATAATGCTGAAAATCAATTGAATTACAACGTCATGTGATAACAAATCGATTTTTGCTCCATTGTAAAATATTACCTTCCACAACCAGCCAGGCACTGCAGGACATAACGCCAGCCACAGCTGAATAGATGCCTTTGTCCGGCTGCATGCAGTCTTTAATCAACAGCCTGTGGATCAGTTTATTGTCGGATACGGTTATGCTGTATTTGTCTCCATCCTCCAGGGCGCTGCCCTTGCCCATCCACGTGATCCTGGGTAGTGGGTGTGTCAGGACACACTCAAAGAGCGCGTCCTCTCTTTCTAGTGCGTTAATCTCCTGAATTTTGATGACAAAGTCCACATTCGAAACTGTGAATAATAATAATTATAATAATATGTAATTACTCCACTTTCTTCCTCAAGAACAGTGAGATGTAATTGAACACAGTAGTTTAGTTTAACAAATTCAAAAATCATAATAAAAATGTTAGAAATTTGACACACTCGATTGACATTTAGATTTTTTTAAATTCCAATGCAACTTTCTTTCCTTGTACCTACATTTCAGCTCTGTAAGGAGGTGAATGACGTCTTCAGCATCTGCCTGATTCATGAGTGTGTCGAGGAGGTTGAGCTTTTCGACATCCACCTGACACAGCCCCATATTCTCCTGTATCAAGCGCTTGAAACTAAAATCCTTTGTTCCTCCAGCACTCTTAAAATTGTCCTCATCACAGGGAATTTCACCATCCTGCTAAGTACGCATGATGATTGCAGACAAAACAAAACTTAAATATGCCAATTGTAAAAATAAAATTAATATACACGGTATTGTATGTTTTTTATATAATGTCAAAGCATAGTACTGATTAAAAATACAATGAATTATGAAACAATATAACAACACAAGCATTTTTGACTTCTCTTATGCGTCATTGAATGATGATGTTAATATTTTAGGATATATTGTACAGTATACGATTAGAGATGGAGGTTTTCATACTTTGCACTTGTTTTGCATTCTCTGCTTTCTCTTCTGTTCTAGTTTCATGAGAATCAGATTCAGCTCTTCAACACCAAACTCATAGGAGATACATTCATAGTCTTTCCTGTCAGCATGAAGCATTGCATCCAAGAACGTTTCTTCACTTAACCCATCTGCTCTCTCCACTTTACTAGAGATATTGGACAATAGATTATTTATAGTCAAACAAATATCACATGGAAATGTCTGGTTAGTTATTTTAATACCGTACAATTAATGTCTGTTTTTCTTACCTTTTCCTCAGCAATTTCCTCAAATCTGATGGATCTGTAGATGCTGAAAACAGCAAGTTCTGTTCAAAAAAACATTGAATGTCCACTTTATAAATGTGTTGAATGAGCAGTCTTACCATCAGTCACCCGTAATGTTGTTATGCAGACGGCTTTACCGTATTTGTTGACAGCATAGCACTTGTATGTGTCTGTGTCAGCATGAGACACATTGTGAATCTAGAAATACAAATAGCAGATGCACAGATTGAATTCACACAGCAACAACAAAGACTGATACAAAAGGATTTTTCCAGCTTTACTGTAATGAAACTCACCTCTAATATATGTTCTCCGGTTGATTCATCGTATTTGTTCTGACATTTGTCCTTGTCTAAAATATTTCCTTTAGTTCTTCTCCATGACACCTCTGGTTTTGGATTCCCCTTCACCACGGCCTTAAAAACAGCCAATTTCCCTATTGAATATGTAAATATATTGCATCTTCATTATCAGAGTTTCTTAACTTTAAACATAGTGCTATAAAATTAAAATTGACGTTTAATTTAAGTCATGTTCTGATGCCACACGTTCTGGTGCCATTTGCAAAAACACATCACATTTATTGCTCTGTTATGATATAATGTAACTCACCTTCCTGGACTGTGACTGGAACTATGCTGTACTGGAAATCAGGGGTACTTTTTCCTTCAGGCACCTTTTCCTCATACTGTGTGATCATCACTCCAGGAGTCTTAGACCTCCTACGGATGACCGCTAAACAAAAATAGCAAAAAAATAACGAGTTACAAGTTAACATTGAAAACAATGATGACTGACTATTTCTATGCTCTGTTCAACTTTTATATGACATGATGGCTCCGTTGTAGATGTTCACATTAGGTGTGCAAAGTAGGATTACCTATTGTCTTTGGTACTTATTTTCTACATTATTTGTTTGATAAATAACATGTCAAAAGACAGTAACACAATTTTCAGTTTTGATATTCAGTCAGTATTCCAACCACAAAGCTATAAGACAGAAAGGTTGAAGCATGGAGAGGTTGGCATCTTATAAATTAGTCTACTAACTGTTTCAACTTTAGTACATCCTCAATACACTGCTAGTCAAATGGACAGGCTACACATTAATACACATTTTCAAAGCAGTGCATGAAATCCATTCTTTTATCCACCACTTATACCTGTTTTGTTGCTGGTCAGTTTATTATCATGCTTTTGACTCATAAAGACAGAGGATCAAGCATGAATCGATGGAGAAATACATTCATTCTGGAAGAAGTCATTATTATTACAAGGACAGAAAAAGGAGAACCACTGCCCTGTCAGATGTGGAACTGAGGGCGACTAATTTGACATGGTAGTGCACTCCTAATCCAGGTTATCAACACAAAGTCAGCACAGGTCACAAGCAGACACAGCAGTCAATAATACATAATGTATTATTCAATATTTCTTCCATTATTCATAATAATGGGTTTAGCTCAGCAATGTGTTTGTACAATGCAGTTGTGCATGGAGACTTTAAAAACATTGCATGTTTGTCGAGCAGAATATAAAAGAGCTCACCTGACTTGCTGCCGGACACCTCATTAAAATGTTGAATATATCGATGAACGAGGGAGAAACCTGGGTAAAGAAACTGTATGAGATCAGTTACAGACACGAAATATTCAATGGCTGCAGGTCAATAAGTGGTGTATATTCTGCTTGTGTGTGTACATATATATACTGTATATATAATATTACGTGTCCAACAGAAGCTATTTGTCATTAATTGGATCTTTGAAATTGCAGGATATGTCCTGCAGGCATTTCCTCATATTTACATATATGGTGTCCACGCCATGCGAAGCATTTATTCCTTATTGTTAATGCGGAAAAGGAAAGCTCATATAAAAGGCTTTAACATACTTAAGCCCAACAGGGGCAACGTTAGTCTCCATTTTGAATTGTGTGTTGTGCTATCTGGCAAATGTTTGCTTAGAGCTTAGATTGTTTTTTGGTCTGTATTAACTTTTGAGAAAAATATGTGGCTCCTGTATGTTTACTAGCACGTCACTGAACGTACCTGTCTGCGCGTAAATACTGAGCAGAGGTTTTTTTCAGAACATTTGCCTCGTGTGGCAGCTCAGTCATAGTGGTAAGGGTGAAACTAGAGAACATGCAGGGTGGACAACTAATCAGTGAATTGAAGCTCACTGTATGGCTGCAGGAAGCTGCAGTGTATTGGGATAATTGTCTCTAGGTTTAAAACAGAGAGAGTCCTTTCACACTGTCACTATTTTCATATAATTTTTTGAATTTTTGTTTCCCATTCCTGTGTTTGCGGTGAATACTTACTATTGCTGCATATTTGTATAATCTGTTTTATTACCCTCTGGAAGATAATGCATGAATATAAAAAACACGCATAATACTTTCCAAAATGTTAACTATCTTAAACTGTGCTGCAACGATAGGCCGCTTTATTATGAGGCTATTTCTTACTGATTAAATCAGGACTGTCTGATTGACTGAGAAAAGACATTTGAAGAGAAAGGAGGGAGTGCATTACTGTACTTTGTCTCACAGCTGGGTTGGAGTTCTTCACCCCTTTCAGCATTTTCTGTCAGTTAGGTATCAAAAGGGTGACCTGCAAACAAAAAGTCAGTCATTAATACCAAGGATAAAAACAGACATAAATGTTTCTTTGCAGTATATAGTATTATATTTATTCATTTATATTCGGATGGTTTGTAGTATAATTGTTTAGTTGTTTGACAGTTTCATACAAGTAATAACACAAATATATGAACAAACAACAACATCTGCCCATGTTTATCTTCTCATGGTTTCGTATGGAACAAGGTCAAAAGGTCAGCCTTATGAGTTCCTTTTGGTTGTGGGGAGAAAAACTTTATCTTGGGTGCAGAAGAATGTTACTTTAAGTAGTTTATACAAGTTAAATCTAAACTATTAAAAAAAGTAATAGTTTAATATCTAGTGGTTTTTTACATTTTGTGTCATATAACATGTAAAAAAGGTAAATTTGAAAGAAAACATATTATCCTAACAATGGATGTTTGTCTGACAACAGTGGAGACCATGGAGACTGAGGGGCCAGGTCATTTTATGCACAAGATAAACATTGATGGTGCACGACTCCCAAGCTATAGTTAGCTGTAACTCGTATAACTTCATCACCGCTTATTAATTATACAAGGCTTCACACAGATTGATGCTGCTCCGAGTTCTCCGTTGTCAGACATCCAAAGCTCAGTTAAGTTAAAGGAAGGGAGACTGAAAGGTAGAGTCAGTCTTTTACACTCCACCATTCCTAAGGTACATAAAAAAGATTGGAAAAACAAGTTAAAAATGAAAAAAGACAATTTCATTTCATAAAGTGTAATCCACCTCGATATCATAAAGACAGTGAGTTTTCAGCTGCGGTCACAATGTGCCCTTGGTCACACATAGTCAAAAACAAATAGAGAGGAAGAGTGGTTTACCTGTCTCCAGCTATGTCCTCACTCTCACTAGGAGACTAGTTTATAGATTTGATAGAAACTTGCTGCCTCCTTGGTTTTACTGGATATTATATCCTGTGGGGAAAACGCAGTTCCTTTTGCTGCCTGCAAGCTTGTGCCTTTATAGTGACTTTCAAGACATCCGTTCAGCCAGATGGATGCTCAAAGTGGGTGGGTTATTATTAAAGGGGAGTGGTGTGTGGGGGTGGTGGTGGGGGTGGGGTGGGCACTGCGTGAGGTAAAGTGGGATGAATATAGCCAGAAGGAGATGGAAGGGCTACCAATGACAAGTTAGTGGTGAAGTTTATCTCCTGCTGCAGTAATTACTGATGACAGTGTGCTCATCTTTCATAGAGCAGTTGCTGACAAGAAAATTATTGGTGAGTTGGTTTCGTTTGTGTGGTATCTGATTCATATTTACCACATCACAGATACCATGTATGTGTAACTGTCAGTGGAGAGAATAAGAAAGCAGTTTGTATAAGAGCACAGTTTATTCTAGAGAAGTACAGTTTTAATTGCTTATTATATGAAAAGAAAGAGATTGGAGTTTGAGCACCCTCGGATGTGATTCCAAAGATCTGGCAATTTAACAGTGACCTTGGCTGCCAGGTAAGGCAGGCATTGTCGTCAATCTGAGATATGTCACCGATAAAAGAGTGTAGCTGTAAGTCATACTCTCCATTTCACTTCCCTGTTGTGTGATGTTGAAATCAGTTTGGTTTTATTATGCGCTGAACCCTACCCTAGCTTGGATATTAGTGACGATCACATGCTGTGAACAAGTCCCTTATCCCCACATCTGCAGTGTAGTAATTATATTACAATATATTACATCATAGAGGTGATGGCATTTATGTTGTGTAAGATCTTCTTGTCATTGGTTAGAAGTGTTGTGGTGACATTGGAGAAAGGCAAGATCAAATGAAGAACAAAGCATAAAAGCTCTCAGGGCCCAGGATACCACAATGTCATTTACACTCATCACTCAACAATTCAAACTATGTATCTTTTCCATCTAGCTAGTGTGTAATTTGCACCTCTTCTGCTGCATAAGAAAGATTTGACATAAAAACAGATGCAGCAGGTGAAAAACATCAATAGCTGACTTCATTACACTTTGTTTTTGCAGTTGCTGATCTGCTTTACTTTAGGGAGGGAACTATATTCAATTCCCGCTGTGTTCTCTCCATGGAAACCTGTTTGTTTTTTGACGCATTAACAGCATGTCTCTCGAAATGGATCCTCAGATGTTTTTTATTTAGCTCCACTAACAGGTTGAATATTTACACTTGTTTAACACTTCATATTTAATGTAATGATTGTTCTTTGGTCCTCTGATTCTGAACAAAATCTCTTTAATAACATGGAAAGTGCCTGAGGATGGAATATACAACATGCTGGAGGAGCTTGAGACTCTACTAGCACAAGATCCAAAAGGTGCCAGTGCCCTGTCTTGCTTGTCCTTCCACAGGCAAAACCTCTAATCCATCTGAATGAGCCCTTGAGTAGACTCGAGTCCATATAAACCGGCTGCATTAAGAATTAAACCCCCTCAGCCTACCCTCCCTACATTGATGAAATGTCATTCTGCATAGCTTTCATTCCAGTCATAGGAAACCACAAAGAGCTGCCGCCGAAGTGCTAACCAGTCAGACAGGCCTGCCTCTCTGTAGTGTGGGTTGCTATTCTGAGGGAAACCTCAACAGTGCACCAGCGGAGACCTTGTCACTCACTGTTCAACAAGGAGAGGACATGTTTTTTTAATGAGGCTTTTCTTTTGCATCCTGGTTAGTAAATAATGATAAATGGCTCCTCCCAACAATTTAAGATTTGTTTAAATGCTGGTAATTCCAAATGATTTGATAAAGAACGATAAAGATGGTCTCCTCCTTTTACAGTTTCTTAATTCTCCAAAAATGGCCAGATAAGGATATGTCTTTGATACACAGCAGTAAAATTTGAGCATAATCCAATAAAACCCCAAGATCAATGTTTCGGAATACTCAAACAACAACAAAAATATGGATTGTGGGAATCTGAACTCCAATTATACATGCATAAATACAGCATGGTGTGTCACTAGTGGCAAATTATGTTTCAGCATTTCTCCTCAGAGAGCAATGATTGTGTTACTGATGCCAGTAAATCAAAATTAACTTGTGGCAGAAGAAAACAATGTTGTGACCTATTGCAACACTCACATTTATTGTGTCATCATGTATTGATAGGTTAAGACAAGAGAATTGTTTTATGGATGTCATATATAGCCATTGAGTGGGTGGTGAGATGTGTGCTGTGTGGTCCGGAGCCCTCTTGGCCTCAGACCAGAGCGCAGCCAAGGCTACTTTACTCAGTCATGGAAAGTTATTCTTGATTAGATTACTGACTAGAGATTATCTGGTGTCCACAACAGAAAAGGCCAAGCAAATGCTGCTTTGATTGGAATGGGCTTATGCAGCAGAAATACGATATTACCTGATTAAAAATTATATATTTTTTAACCCTAACCCAATAGCGGTTTCCTGCTGGCAAGGTGGCGACAGTGCACTTTAACTCTAACACGATAATATGTTGTAAAATGAAAGATTAAACGTCTTCACGTTCATTTAGATTTTTTTGTATGTGAACCATACACCCTGCATGCAGTTTCTTTATTATCACTCATGAGGCGTTTCTCGTATTTGCTGAGCCAAAACAGAAACAGAAGACAGGTCAGCAAATGTTAGCAGAGGTAACAACATCTTGCTCTGTCTAGTAGTAACAAAAACCTCCTGACATCAGCTGTAATGGGAAGCTTGCCTACTCCTTTTGCATGAATAATTCAACTTGGACTTTTAGATTCCACAAGATGGCAGTAGACTTCCTTTCTTCGCAGTAATAATGATATTAAAAATCCAATGTCCAATATGTAAACTTACCCCTTGTTAATTTACATGAAAAACATGAAATTGTGAGAAATCTTCTCTTTGCTTAACATTTTATTGAGTTGGCGTTCATTAATGTAGCACAATCTCACATTTTGTGACGCAAAGCCTTTTGATTCAGGTGTAAAATTAAATCTAGAAATTTCTCTTTCAAAAAAGATCATTGCCTTTTACCTTCCCCAGGTGAACCTGGAGAAAACCATCAACTAGACCAGTGCAAAATGGGAGAACATTATATCCACATATATTTTCAGTAATGTTCTTCACTGAATTTCAGGCTATTTCCCATGTGCTGAATAACTTTTTGCTGGCTATGAGAAAGGCACTCTGTGATGATGCAGCCAGGTTATCTTAGCGACATAAATGAAAAAGCTCTCGGATGAAATGAGAGACTGCCATTCTTTTACCATGCAACCTGCAAGTGCACATAGCTGGACAAAATACCTTAAAACCACATCTGACGTGCAGTAAGATCTCGTTCCCGTGTTTATTAGTAATGAGTCCATATTTGCATTTGCAACACACTCACACAATTTGATAGGAAATAACACAATTGTCTTGAATCAGGCTTGATTGTTATTTAAAAGTGTCTGCAACACATTAAAGTATAAACAAGCTTTAAGATTAAAAGATGTAATGGTTCACTTTAATCTTCTCTATTACCTGTTAGAAAATGAATAACAGGAAGAGTAGTTCTCCTCATAAACATGTCCTATTGTCAGTGTATTTATTAGGATGCATTTTCAAAATGTGGCATCTAAAATCAAATCAGCATTATCTCCTATTCCCAGTGGTGAGCAACTGTAGCCGTGCTCCCCATGTTAATTTTAAAGCTCTGTCTGGCTTCTATCCCTGGTGTTGTATGAGACATCTGCACTTCATTTATGACGACCGTCATAGAGTGGACAACATAATTAGCATAATGCAAATCTAATCTGATGTTTATTTTCTGCTGTGTAAACAGCTTGTGAAAGGGCAGATGTAACAAGAACAACCAAATGTTTGCAACCTTTCTTCAATATAGAGACAATAAAAATATAATCCATTGGGCACTGGTTGTTGACTGATATGATGGATCAAATAAGTCGGTGTCACATATAATTTGTTGTCAGTTATATCAATGTGATATATAACAAACTTAAAAAACATACTAATAAATCCAGATATCTGTATTTCTGACTTTCTTTTATCTTTTTATTTTCTTTTTTGGTAATGCCACGCACAGACAAACATTTCAAAAGGACATAAAACATATTAATTGATAAATCATTTCAGAGCCAAATGTTCTTTGGTTCCACACCAGCTGCTTAGCTCAAGTCTACCTGTAGCCTGCATTTTAATTAAACATAAAATTGTAGTCCACCAATCCTACATGTGAGGTATTTATGCAATGGGAAATGCCCATTAAAAATTGACATTTTTACCAAAGCAGTTTTGTAAAAAGCAGTGATAAATATATTCATGGTTTGGTGCATTCTGAAAAATATGATCAATCATTTCTCCACACACAAAAGCAACAGCTTTTTAATAAGCCTCGTGTGGCAACTTGAGTGGTGATCAAACTGGTGAGATTGTTGATGGTAATGTCTGGTGTCAGCGGCTTCCCTATCTCTTAGCAAATCCTGGTCCATCAGCCGACAGATCGCACTTCAGTGAGACCATGATACTTAACAATCCACTTAACAAGATGGCACAGCAGGAGCAATTTAGGAAAAAAAAGAGCTCGGAGAGTGCCTATCAGTCTTTGAAATATACTGCGTAACTGCTTTGCTGCAGAAGATCCACTTAATACAGAAGATGGCAGATAAGCAATCTGAAATTCTGAGGCCATAAGCTGCACATCTAAAAAGCACTGCTATTAGACGATCCATAGAACGTCTCAGAACAGTGCAGTGCATTTGTTTTCACATTAGATTTAATGACAAGGATTTTGATTCAGGTATGTCAAATTTAGTTTTCTCCACCTGTACAGTAAGAGTAGACAAAGCTATCAAATATACAATTATGCCTGTAGCTCTTTTATTCATTATTAAAAAAATTTTGAATTTTCTTCAGATTGACTTTGACTGAAAAAGGAAAAGCGATAACTGCAACACCCCCATTCGCTGCGTCAGGGACTGCATGTGAAATGTCATTGAAAGTAATGGTAATAATTAAGTAAAGAATGGGATTGCCAATTGATTTTTAAAAATTACATTTCTTCACCTGTTACCCAGGAGAGCGATTGTCACCTCTGCCTCTAATTATATTCTGCGGTCTTACCTTTCATCTCACAAGTTTAAGTTGTTCCCCACAGAATCATTTAACTTGACAATCACTTTAGAAAGTGTGGCACCCAATCTCTTGATGTCATATGTTTGCAAATGTTGGTTAGATTGAGGCTCAGTTTTCCAGGCGAACATATCTTTTCACTCATCTTTTTCTTGTCTGCTAGCATACCAAACTAGTGGAATGGAGGAAAGACAAAAAAATAAAAATGGTTTCACAAATACTATCATCCCTGTCCCAGGTCACAGGAACTGGACCAGTCTAACACATTCATAATCAAGAGGTCACTCTCTATCATCTCCAACTGACCCTTTTAGTACCCATAAATAAGTATGGGCTGAACTATTCATTTGTCACGTGAGGCCCTGCTTGCTGTACATCTCCCCCTTTAGAGACCACAGCTCTTCTTTACAGCGCCTGCCTTAAGTAGGCGATGCTGGAGAATGGCAGCAACAAATAACCCTGTGATAATAACGAGCCTTTTGCCCCTAAATGATGATGAAAGAAACGCATAATAAAAATACATTTTAAAGCTTTCATTTTATTAAACAACAGAGCCTCCATTAGCATCACAAGATTTATGTTGTAGTGGGTCGTTGAAGGAAGCATGCTGGTTGAAAAAGATGTAATTACGTTTGATTTGACTCTACCATACTAGACAAATTTCTCATGACGGCAGATTCCTATCACATTCCATTTCCGGTTTCATTGCTTTCAAGTCTTTAGTTAGGGTTAGTATTGTTGTTGGGTTAGTTTCCATGATTATCAGAAGCAGGTTTATTATGGCTGTTCATCTGAGTTCAGTTATAATCTGACTTAATTATTTTCACTTCCAGGGTTAGTCATATACATCTTTTTATTTAACATTCAGTATTGTTATTAAGTAGTAAAAATATAAAACCCACACCTCTTAAGTGGTCAGTGCTGCTTCAGTGTCAGTTCAGCTGCTCCACACCATATTACTTTCATTTTACCTTTACAGTCTTTGTTCTTCAACTGTTTGAAAATTAGAATTTCCTCACCGGCTGAGAAAGTATAAGTTAGCGTCTTGGTCATAGGCCAGTAATGGCTGTCTTTCTTGCCAGGCAGCTGTCAGTGATAGTGAAGCTAAGCATGCAGCCAGCAGCTAGTGGCACTGAGCTCGTTTGAGTCTGGTTTCCATCACCTGTCTCTGCTTCTGTCACAGTTAGTTTCGTGGTTTGGGTATTTGAAGTCAAGACAAGTTAGTAAAGTTTCCAGCTTACCACACTGTTGGTCCTATGTTAATCTGTGTGCTGTGTTGGGTGGGAGTGGGGCTTAAAAAGTAAGAAGTATAAATTTGCGTTTTGAATGTCAACTTACTTTCTTTTTCTAGGGTCTTTTTCAACGAATAGCTCAATACATCGACATCGGCAGAACCATAATGTTTACGTTTACATAGTACTACGTGGAACAGCTGCGGCTCAGTACACAGCAGTGTATGAGTTAGTTTTTTTTAAAACAAATGACTAAAATACAGCACAAGAGCTGTCATGACAGTATATATCATTTCCATACTAGAATGAGTAGGTGTTAGATTGCATGTGTTGTGAACATAAACAGTATTCTAGAATTGCTGCAAAGATTTTTTGATGCCTAGAAAATGCAAATGTTGTTAATACAGCAGGATATTAATTGCTATTGCAATTTTCTATTCATTTCTCTGCTATATGTAAAAATGACTGTGTTAGTTATGTTTGTAATATATGTCAACTGGTTTATACACAGGATTTTGACCAGTTGTGCTTTTAATAATGTGTTTAGAAAGAAACAGTGGATACCAAATCATTAAACTTTAACATAAACGGCTGCTGTTTTCCAAGTTGCTTATGTGCATAGTCAAATCAAACAGAAACATAGCTGTGTATAATCAGAAATAACTTAAATCGTAATATAGTTTGATGAAATCTATGATATTTGTACTAAGAACTTTTGATAAACCGAAAATAGTTACTTTAAAAATCTAGTTATCCAGATGCTAATCCAGTATTTTAAACTGGGGACTGATTAGACACAAACGTGCAGTTACTTAGCATCGGAGATAATGACATACAATTGAAGGCAATTAGTTTAAATTAGAGCTTAATGCAAGTCTCACCTTCAGAAAGATGTTCTAAAGAGAGTAGTTAATTTATAACAAATGCCTGCTTCTGTGTACGTAGCCCCTGCATACAGATTACACTTAACATCAACATAGCGCTTAATATAAATTCCTGGCTATTCCCACGGAAGCTGCTTTTTTCATCCACCCAGTGTGAAATGCAAGCAAGACTTGATGAGTTGAGTGGGTGAACTGTGATCTTCAATATCTTGTCAAGAGAAGGGTCTAATGTAACTGTGAGTTCAGGGGTCTCGGAGGATGTATTTCACAGCTAATACCAAAACAAACAAACATTGCAAGTATGAAGTGCAACTGCCACTGCCACTACTACTGTAACCAGCTGTAAATATAACATAACACTGCCGTTCAGTGGCACAGTAACAATACTTTAATCGCAATACCTCCAGGAACAAGTAATTTTACTTTTAACTGTATGCAAAATGTTTTATGTAAACTGGGACATGTTTTATTGTTAATAAATGTTTTAAGGCCTGAATGCACAAAAGTATGCAACATATTTAGTGAGTAAAATTCTAGTTCAACACAGCAGTTTATCTCCTTTAAAGTAATGGTTTAGCTGATTGTAGAATTTAACCCGACAGTACCGTATACAGTATCATAAATGCTGCAGTATCATGATTATTCTTCCCATTTTCAGAGCTGTGGTGCAATCTATGTTACATCTAATGTACTACAAGATTGATAACCTGCAGTAAAAGCTATAATCAGCTGTTATTGTGTGTGAACAAAATGTGATAATTAAGACTCCAGATGCTCACTGTTACCTGAAGTTAGACTGAAGCTAAAAGTGGGTTTCAGTCTTTTTACTGTCTGCTCTCAGATGAAAACTTCAGATTTATTGTTATTTAAGAGGATATCCGAGGAATCAGGAAGCTTTGGACTCTGTAATGTGGCTGCTGGTGGAGGATTAGAGTGTGTTTGCAAAGCCTATCTTTGCCCAGAACTCGAGATGAGAAGATGAAATGTCTCACCACATGTTGTAAAATCAAACACAAACCCACAGTGGTACAGACGTCCTCAGCCCACCTGGGGCTTAACACAGCAAAGCAAGAAAAGAAGGCACACAAGCCGCATAAAGCAAAGCAACATGGGAACAAAGAAACCTCCTGTAGACTCAGCAGAAAATAGAAGACAGTCAATTTTGGGATCATATCTATATATTCGTGCACACTAATGTTATGTAACGGTAATTTCTCATTGTCCGCGGCCTTAATTCTTGTAGAGCTGATTATCTATGATCTTGGTTTATTTTCACAATCAATAGCATTTGCGAAAAGCCACTTTTGGCCTCTGAACTTTAGATATAGCCTTTTTAAAGAAAGGTTTTTGGTGGAAACTTAAACTAAATTAAACTGAAAATCCCGTTTTCACATTAATTGTGATCATGTTCCTCTGTCATCAAAGATGAAATGCATTAGGCTTGATAAATGCCTTGGGCTCTTTTATAGTGAATAATGTTTTTTTTACACAAGGAAAGAATCCAAGCCCTGCCAATAAAATGGTGGAGGTATATCATAGCCCTCATTAAGCAGAGCTATTATAAACCTGCTGGTGCACAGTGCCAAAAGACAGGATGAAAAACTGTCTCTCTCTTGACTTCCATTCCTGGCCCCTGGTAAACAATGCAGCTTTTCTCTTCTCCCTTGATATCATTTCAGCAGCCCCAATAAAATGGTTGTATATTCATGCTGTGGCATTTCTGTTTAGCCATAAAACCATCTGCTCTGAGTCTCCACAGATTTGAAAAACACGTAGGAGGACTTCTTGCACTTGATCTGAGATTGATTACCCCAATTTAGAGGCACTTAACTTTTCAAAAAACAAACAGACAAAACCTTTTACGCACTGTATCCTTTTTTTCAAAATTCAAAGCAGCATGTTATGACTCACGCATCAAGTATGTCAAATGTGCCAGATACGACTGGATTTGATTTTGATGTTTGTAAAACAGATGCAGAGTTGGTTAACTTTGGTGCAGTGCAAGGAAATGAAAATCAAAGGTACCACTTAAGCACTTAACTGTAAAACAGATATGATAAAGGTGAAACCGCCATCTGATTTGTCTAATTTCTCTGCACTAAATGTGTCTCAACATAAAAACAGTGAGTCACTAAAAATAGTGAGTCACAGCTCAGATGCCTGCGTGCCAGCAAAGCCAGAAGCAGGGTATTGTTTTCACCCATCTGTGTTTGTGCATAAAATAAATGAACTTTGCATGAATGGAGTTTCACCAGACTTGGTGTGGTGTAACCTGAGAGGCCATCTGCAGATGGGTTACTTTTTAAATCAAAGGTCAAAGGTCAAGGTTAGCAAAAGTGGAATGCCATCAGTACAATACTTTTACTGTATAACTATAAATATTTGAAGCCAAGTATTCACAAGACTCTTTCATCAATAACATCAATAATTTGTGCAGTAATGGTACAAATGGCTGCTTAATTTGTGTGCAACTCTAAACCCTAGACGTTCGATTAATATAAATGCTATTGTTACATAATGAATTGAAAGTATGGCCTTTTTAATTGGCATCTCTTGCAACCTCATGACACGACCTGAATAATATGTAACATGTATAATATGTATAAACTTAAGTGCAGTTTTATTTTACAGGTTAATCAAGGTAGATTTACTACAAACTCTAAACATCCGTTTACAAGCTCAAAATCTTCTTGACACTAATTTGAATGCTTAACATGCCATCATTGTTATTGATCTCTTAATCAATAACTGTCAGGATTGGTACACTGGAAAATTGAGCAAAGGGAGTTCAGCTGGTTATTGAGGAAATCACAGGGGACTCATCAGGTGAATAAAGTAAATTAATAGCAGCACTGAGACGATAAAATGTGTTTTGTGTTTTCTTTGTGTTGGGGTGTATTGATGTTACACTTTTAAAATTAAAATTACAATTAAGCACCGTTTAATGCCTTTTCGACAAAGGAGTTCAGTATTAAGAATAGTACCAGGGCCCCAGCAGAGAGGAATCCTGTCATGGCAGATTTGACCACTGAAGAAAGGCCAGTCGCTGCCCTCTCTCTCTGTTTAAAAAATCATGGTGATAGCAGCAGTTTTCCTCCGACTGCAGGTGTTAGGAAGCATTGAAGAATAATCCCCGGGCCTAGATCAGATTCCTCTAATAGATGTGTCAGCAAAGAACAGCCAGGACAGGTGGTAGACAGGAACGCACACTGTTTCACTGGATGGCGGCCATGCAACTTTCATGCAAGCTGTTGCATGCCGACTCTGAATAACTGCTCCATGCACACACTATTATTTGAGTGCACAGCAGCACCATATGATGATTTTCTGTTTGGTCCATTTTTATTTCCTAGGTTGTTCTTTCATGACGCTCGTTTAATTTAGTCTCAAATATAACGGCCACGTATCTTCTGATGAAACTTTGAGCTATTTGCTACTTCTCTGGGTAAGTAAATTACTGACCTCAAAAGACAAATGGCCAGACATAGCAGCAGACTCTCAGCTGAGGGATGGCATAGTGTAATTGGGCGCTTATTAGGACAAGAGAATGAGAGAGAGATTGAAAGGATGGGGCAGTTAGAGTAATCCTTGCAGTACTGATCTTTAATCTTAATTTCAAAACAATTCGCCAAGCGTTTGTGATCAATACTCGATTTCCCACTACACTGGCTTCCCACCAAAGTGGTGTTTGAACCTGACACATCATAAAAGCATCACTGGCGGAAAACTCAGTTTGTTCTTCACAAATGTCTCATATCCAATAATAAAACACATTTAATAGGCTTAAGAAGAACAATTTATAATCTCAGTGCTGTGACAGATTTTGTTTGGGAGGCTTAGGGGATAAGATGCAGGTTAAAAGACACATCTAAAGAGACTTTAATGCTCACTATATAGTGTTGGAGTCGTATTTTGCAATGTTGTTTTTTTGTTTTTTTCCCTGCAATCCCTAAAGTAAGAAACCAAATTTTAGGGTTAAAAGACAAGCAGTAATTTAAAACTCTCCATTTATTGTTACTTTAAATGCAGCAATAAAGCTCTGCCTTATTTCCCCAGATCAAACATTCGAAGCACAAAGATGATAAATTCAAGGAGCAAAGTAAATTAGACAGGGAGACATGAGAGAGGATGATAAGTCCACCCGTGTCTCAGGTCATGAAAGATTTCATCCACTTTTTCAAAAAATAATGAGTTTACTCTCCGTCAACTCAGGATCTCAGTCCACATGAACAAGTCAGCCTTCACATTTATGGATTTCTGCATGTGGAGTGTTCCTCTATTGTCACAGGACTGATGGTACTTGACATGCATATTAGTTGCACAAATTTTTTTTTTTGCTCTGTGGGCAAAACAGGAGATATCCCAACTCTCATAAACTATTCAAATGGCGGTCTGATGAAGAGTAAATTGATCCCTGAGTAGAGTTAACATCCTACTACTGGACCATAACCAAACTCTCCAGCAAGCAGAGTGGCTTTTTCTGCCTTAAAAAGTTTCACAGCGTATGAATATTGAATACAGATCTGACTCTGCTATCGATTTTTTTTCATTCATCACCCAAGGACACAAGGAATGTGTGAATTAACTTCCACTGCAAGCCTTGTGGTCCAAATATTACAAAGTCTACTTGTAGGTCAGGCCCTGACACTATTTTTCTTTTTGGGGCAACGTGTTACATTATCAATCTAGTCGGTCTCTGCAGAAACTGCAAGTCAGCTGCGGTAGTAAACCTTATTTCCACATGAGTGAACTCTATATTCAGGCTCTTCAAACGGTCATTGAACCAAATCCTTTTACATGAATGATATAAAATAGATGCTCCACAGTGGCTTAGCGTGAGTAGGCGATGATCTGTGCGTTAGTGACATCAACTGAATGCAGGAGCTTGCTGATGAATAGTAATAGAGTATGTGCGAATTTAAACATGGCCACACCATTTTTTTTTTACATTGTATCAACCCTTCGCATACACTGCTTGAGCCTGTCGGGCGACAGCAGGCCTTCTATGACAACTCAAGCATGATGGAGGGACCGCAACCTTCATGCAGTGATCCAAATGGTTGGAGGCTGCTCATTAATATAAATGGGGTTTTTATAGGAATGGCTGTTGAGCTAAATTATTCAGAGGGTTCAGGGAGACATATGGGCTGGCCTCTTCAGCAGCACAGCTAACCGAACATGTAAATACTCACTGCAGGCCAGGTAAAGCAGAGGAATGAGCAGAGAGTCGGTGTGTATGTGAAGAGTGATGGCGCCAAGTCGCCACAATCCTAAATCATCAGCTGTAATCGTGTCACCAAGGTAGCAACCGCATATACACACACATACACATTTGAAAAAGACGTGCCGTATAGTGTGTCACGTATGTGCATGCGTTGCATACAAATACGTTTTATTGATAAATGAGCAGCATATTGTGTGTGCATTGTTAGTTTGCGTGGATGATCTGTGTGGCAGGCGGCAGGACAGGGAAAAGACAGTACAAGCAGCTGTGGAGGCTGGTTAAAAATAGCACAGAGAATATTATTAAAATCCTGTCTGGGCATGCATACATTTGATTGACATGTCCTCACACACAACGGCCAACTGCAAATCTACAAAAACAGACCGCACACCCTGCTTTTAACACTGGCTTTTCATCCGCCTGGTGCATGGCATGTATAGTATATGCACACCTCATAACAGTTTGCATCCTGTTTTTTTTCTCCATTTTTCTCCAAGCAAGAAAGACTCGTAGAATAGGTTGGCCTTGGTAAAGGTGCAGTCTCTATCGATTGCCATTCTAGTTTTCCCAAGTTGTTCTTGTTGATGGACTCAACACATGAGTAGAACTAGCTTTTCATCCATCTGGTATACAACAAAAAATATCCACACAATGTAGTTTACACACATATCCCCACACTTGGATGAACATGGATAAATGAGAGGTCTCATCCTGTGATCAGGTCCATTAAGTCATCCTGCTGGTGTGGGCATGCTGTCATAGTAGTATAATGAGTAATGGTAATGTGCAGATGAATCTTCCCCTCCCACTGCAATGTGAATAACGAATGTTTTGTTGAATCTGAATCCTTAATCAGAGTTGAGAACAATGAAGGCATTTCTCTTAAAAAAAAAATTACCACTTTTCCTGACAGTGTATTATATTAAAAGCACAGTTTGAGTTTTAAAGATACGGCTGTGACAAAAGAGTGTAGTGCTTGCACCACATATTTTATTTCCGCCTTGGGACATTCATTAACCCGATCCTGAGTCATTTTCTTCTTTCTCCTGTGAGAAAAATGCATTTTACTCCTCACTGTATGGCTGTGCTGTGGCTGGAAAAGCTGCATAAGCAAGTGAGTAAAAACAAAACAATGTTTACAGCTTCTACTTATTCAACCTATTCGCACAAATATCACTTTGTTAGTTTAAGGTAAAGATCATGCACTGGGTTATAATAAGTTCTAAGAAAAACAACACAAACCCCTAAAACTAACGATCCAAAACCGAAAAACTGTAAAAAATGGACTTCATCTTCAGTGTCATTGTAAATAAAAGCTAACGGATTGTGTGTGCAATTTGTGTGGTTGCAAGCTATAGAGTTACTCAGTGTTTTTCACACTTTTATTTAATAGATCAACAGATAGATAGATAGATAGATAGATAGATAGATAGATAGATAGATAGATAGATAGATAGATAGATTAAAGCTTTGCAATTTTGATATTCTTATTCATGATTATTTTTCTTTTTAACGTTAACCTTGTTGAAGATGCAAATGGGACCACTGCACCAAAGTGCAAGGGTTGGTTTAATAATGAAATATGATCCTTGCGGGTGGAATATTTATCTTTCCTGGTCTCCATTATGCTGTCGTGTGGTTTGTTAAGATTATTTGAGGTCCAGTAGAAGGCTGCTATTATGCATAACGAGTTTCTTCCCAGCTGATTTAAATGTCTGTAGAAGATACGTGCTCATTTGAATTTCAATTATCAGATTCTTGTGCAGAGAATCCTTCTGCCATCCCGTCGTTTGATGGAGCATGTCCATAAACTCTTCAACTTGTTGGCGATAATCATCATAAAGTTGTTGCACAGATATCTGCTGGAATACCACATGTCATTGTAAGATAAACATTTATATAAAAGGTGGCTGATGCTGTTGTTCAAACAAATTGAACAAGCGCTTCCTCACAGAGGAGGGTGTGTGTGTGTGGGGGGTGGGGTTGGGGATTTGGGACATGCATAAACTGTCAATGGCATTCTTGGAAAAGAACATTCAGGATGCAGTTGGGATGCTCTCAGCTAAGATGGTTTCTAGTGGAGTATGTCCATTAGGCTAAAGTAACTGTTTTAACTGCATCATTTGGGTGAACTGCAGTACATACTGTGTCTAGTCATATGTTATGACACTTACATTACAAATGGCTCTGTAACCACATATCTGTCATTTTGCTGTCAAGTCATTAACTATACAGGAAATATTTACAGAACGTCGATGATGTAACTATTCATTATTCTTTTGATCGTTGTGCCACACTTTGATATTACTAAGGTGCTTAATTGAAATAGTCTGTTAACTGTGGATTGACTTAAGTATGCAGATACAGGAGTCTTTTTAAAAATAAAAAATCAGACAGAGTGTTGAAATTTACTTCATCTTTCTACCTTTTTTCTCCTTTTTTTTCTCCTTTTTTATGAACTAGTGCAGACTTTGGCCAGAATGTGCATTCGTAATGAGGCCATTCATTCTCCGAGTATTTAGTTTGTGCATTTCCAAAGCCTCACCTCATGCTGAATACTATTCACTTCCTAATTGTTTCAGCTGATATACATTTTGACCATGTGACTATATGGTTCTCTAAAGTCTGGGTGGTGGCCCATCTTGTACCTATGTGGCTGGGGTTTTGCAAACACACTGGACCGCTGATAACTGTTCCTGCTGCTGTGAGGAGTTTCATTGTTCTATTGGGGATGAACTGATTGCTTTCTGCCTGATGATATACTGCTGACCTGTCCGAGGTTTCCATTTCCTCTCACCCAGTGTCTGCTGGGATTGGCTCAAGCAACCTCATGACCCTCAAAGAGTAAGCACTGTAGCCCCCGGATGTGAGTATAGATTGATTTCCTCATAGAAGTTTTAGGACACAGTGTATAAATGCTGAACTGCCAGTACCCTTCACTGAGCTGGCTTCACAGTGATGTTGACTGCACCTTCAACAGCCATTCTAAAATTATCATTAATGTTTTCAAATGTTTGCTTCATCTCACAGTTTAGATTGATCCACTTTAGAGATCAATATCGCCATCTTTAAGTAAACAGGTTATGATTTAGTGTAGGGCTGCAACGATTAGTCGCCGTCGTCGTCGACGTCGACTATTAAATATGGTCGACAAGAAATTTTGTGGTCGTCTAGTCGTATATTATTTTAAGCAACATCATGAACGCCATTCAATTCATTAGAATACAGTACATGAATACACGCCACCGGAAACGTAAGGGACAATAGCCTGCACCATCTGCGCCCATATTGAACTAAACACTGAAGAAGTTCAATAGCAAAGTCGATGCAGTAGCAACGATGGCTGAAGCAGAGGTGCATAGTGATGCTAGCGTGAAACTGCGAATGTTTAAAGTCTGGGAGTATTGTCGGGAAAATAAACACGTCAAGTGCACTAAAGTAACAATAGCTAGGCTACTTTAACGCCCCTTTCTTAAAAGATGATGTTAATTTCGTTTACACGTACCAGGATATCCAAAGCCGACGACGACCGTCATGTTACGGTGCTAAAACTGTGTTTCACCTTTTCACGTGTCTGAGGAACACCCAGAGTTTTTCAAAGTAACGTTAACGTCATTTTCAGTGACTGAAACCAGCGGTTAAGCCCCATTTGAAAAAAAAATGCGTCTTTACTATTATACTGTAACGTCCGACCGGACGTATCAGGAAGACGAGGAGTTGTACAGCAGCCCTCTTTATTGGTAACATTTCTCAAATACAACCTGGTCACTGTCGGCCGCAACCACGCCAACAACAACAGAACTTCCTTATTTATTACACACGGCTCTCTCCACCAACCAGACGCATTTTACAGACTGTGGGACATCACAGAACTCTCACAATAACACTCAACATTAGTGCAGGATCGCTACGATACTATTATATGCATCACTAGTGGACACATTGCCTCTAATACTCACAAAGCTCAATACACATAAAGATGCACTGCTTTTCAATGAAATCCAATTAATACCCAACTTTGTTAAAAACGGGAAACGTAGCAAATAAATAATCGATAATCGTTGACTAATCGAAAAATTAGATTATAGATTAGTCGACTACAAAAATAATCATTAGTTGCAGCCCTAATTTAGTGAATTATTTAAATTAAATAATAGATTTAATGAAAATACATTGCAAACTAAAAGTAGAGTAAACTGGTGATGATTTTTGAATGGTATATTTTATAATGTCAAAGGATTAATGTCTCCACTGTAATACATGATATTATAGTGTATGTTATTTATAAAATGAGAAGCTATATGTTTTGCAAAGAGGTTGTTCTAGCTGCCCTAGTTTCATTCCCTTTGTTGTTAGAGCCTTGCAGCCTTCTGGCACCATCACTCAGAGAAAACCCCTTGTCTAGTGCCTGCATTAGTTGACTGAAGATGCATCAGTCACACAAAGTAAGATGCATGTGCATGGAGTTAAAATCAATTGTATGTTATACTTACATCTGTTGGGACATTGGAGAAAAAACAGGGCACCTTGTTTCACCACAAAAATATGTTTTGACCTTATTCCATCAGCACACTGTACTTTATGATGCACCAGAACCCAGCAGAGATAAATTCAGTCTACACTTACCACATCCTTGACATCTGGGCATGTGTCTTTGCCACACGGAGAGAGAAACAAACGGCTTGGCCATGTTTAATGCTTTTCTCCTGTCAGGAGAAATGAAATACCCACTCCCCGGTTAGAGCGGCAGAGCAGAACTATTAAAGTGATATTTCACATGAGCAAAACGCTTTTTATTTTCAGCATGTGTTCCCTAAATGATCTCATGAACAGTACTTATTCATTTGCACAATGGGATTGTCATCGTGATAATATTACATTTAATGGGGAAATATGAAAAAAGAGGGGGCAGTTTTCTTGGTAATTTGTTGGTAATGAGACGGGAACAATGAATTCTGGGCAGGAGCAAGACGATCCGCCTATGAATCTGACTGAGTCCGTTGTGTTGTTTGAGTCTTAACTTCTGCAGAGGTTAACAGAAGTTTTAAAAACAATTCAGTGTCTGTGTCACACTTGTTTGCACACAATATATTTTTTTAATTTGCAGTATATTTTTAATAGCAAGCAAACACACATCTTACCCTCTCACTCGAACATAACTGCAAAAAATAACTGAGGAAATGTGGGTAGAAAGGCTACGATTTAAGTGTAAATGCTTTTTTTGTGTGTGAAGATGGGGCCCCTTTGATGCCAGAGGGAAATAAAACATCACCAGTCAGACAACCATGAGATAAAGCTGGTGAATGACAATTCCATTTGAAACCTTTAAGAGCTCACGTTTTTTTCTGTGTTCACTATCTGAGTGTTTAACCAACAACACCAGATATTTACCAGAGATAAACTCTTTTTCTTCAACCACGATTCTTGTTTCTTATCATACACCACTAAGCTACCAGGGTCAATATAACTGTTGTATATTAGCAGTTGACACTAGTGGTGGTTCGCCATATTCAATGTTTTTGTCCATCCACTTGATTTTTATTAGTTTTTGTCCCAAAGTCTAACAGGAAGCTTTGCGAGGATACAATTTAAGTGTCCTATGTAATTGCAGTGTCCTTGGTTCAGATCCATTTGAGGAAACAACTATTTCATTACCTCTCTCCCCCAAGGTTTTCCCCCCCAAATTTCACTCTCCACTTGTTTCTCACCTAATTAAATTCCCTGTACCAAATATTGAAATATGGACCACGTTTCAACAAAGGAGTCAGTAAACAGCTCTTCCCTGCATGTCAGGGGGTGAGGCTTATTTGATTAATTGAATTTGAATGATGACAAATGATCTCATACCAGTTCCTAACAGATGCACATTTGTCTCTAATGGCCGACTGGCTCTCAGCAGGCAGACACTATGCAGAAAAGGTGAGAGTTGTATGTATATTGCGGGCTTCATGTCTCTAAAATGCTGTGGTATCAGCCCTTCTTGCAGTCACAGTGACACTGCACGTGCTTGACAACTTAATCAGTTTCCTGTGGTGGGAATTCTCTACGGGCACAGTTCATCCTCAGCCATGACAAAAGTGACAATATGCTATGCAAGTGATGTCGAGTATTACGAATGTAGGATGTAGTCACCAAGGCACATTCAGCCTTGGTCATAAGATTATGTTGCTCTATCCTTCTGGGACCCGGCCGATTGACTTTTGTCCTTTGTTGTCACATTTTAACTCTTTGGGGATATGCCATGTGACAGGCTGACACGCTGGGAACTCCCTTAAATAAAAATTATCATAAAAAAGCAATACATAATGAAAATAATTTAAACAGTCGAAATTGTGACATGTTTCTTTGACCCCAAGGAGGTGGGAAATTAGAAAGAAAAATAAATTTGATGACAGTTGTTTTTCTTGGGTCTAGGGACGATAAAGTTATATGGAACAGAGACCCATAGCTGATGCTCAGTGGTTTTGACATTAGCTTGTATGCTTATCATAGCCCATTTGAACACCTTTAAGTGAAAACATTATGAATGTAATTATCAAGGTAACTATAGCATTTTCTATATTTTCATTTTCACCGACAATCTAATGAAGGCATTGGGTTTAATGGAAGGTTTAATTACATTGCTTTAATTTGTGTATTTTTTCTTGATTTCAAGTATGAATCTGCCCAGTTATGATGACATCTTGCAGCTTTGCTTGCCAATTGTTACTGTAGTAAAAATGAAAAATTTGTTGTTGTTTTCAAATGGATTGGCTTGACTTACACAAATCAGCAAGGATGCAGTTTTGTTACCTAATAAACAAGGTGCTTTTACTGCAAAGATGTTTAGAAGTGTTGTAGTTTACGGCTGGAACCAAATGAAGACTAATGAGGACTGATTGATTACTTGTTAATAGATGGCAAAGGACAACTGTGTTGCTGTTAAGAAGGAGTGTGCAAAGTGCTTGTGTGTTGTTCTGTATCTAAGGTGATGCGAATTAAGAAACGAAAAAACCAAATGTACTGCAGATTAGGAGCCCAGTTCCTGCTGAGGTGTTTTCATTAATCTTATTGTTGTATTAGTTAGGACAGTGTACTGTACTTGGAAAGAAAAAGAGTAACAAAATGAAGCCCTTCATTGGACAAAGCAGCAACAGCCATTAGTCTGAGAGACCTGTTTCCTGTTCAAGCTCTGCAGTCATGTGGGGAAGTTAGCAGCAGGGTGGAGAGACTTTATTAGAACTTGAAAAATGCACACGCCCTTGGTCGTACGAGAGCTGATACGGTTTTGTATATGCTGCTGTTAATGCTAATTGTGTCGGGCAAGGGATTCATTTCGAAAACACAAGGCTAATGATATTGCTGTATCAGAGATCACCCAGGTGGCAATTTCAACCCAGTAGTAAATCCACTATAAACTTTCACTGGCTCTACTTTTCATTTTGAGTGGCTCATAATTCTGTCAGCTTTTATAGTTGGTATGATATTTTCCCAATTTTTTCAAGGCTAGTGCTGAAGGTGTAGCTGACCATATTGATTCACCAATAAACCGGGGTTGAGGATGTGGCTTCCCTGATCACCAATGGACCTCGCCAAACACACGCAGCATTTCACCCTATTTGACTTCTTCTGAGGCTTGTTACAGTTCTTGCATAGTTAGCAGTGTATTGACAAAGGAGCAGACTCAAAGTTAGAGTTTCTACATGAATAAGTCAGAGTTTCGAGTTTTTCATATTACACCTGACTCAGTTTCCTTAAACTCCTGCCTGTTATTTTCCAATTTATTATTTTAGGCTAGTCGTAAAATGCATTCCTCTCTCCAGATCCCCGGCAATTAATGTGATGGAAAATTGTTGAAATGCTAATGCTGACAAATGGTAATGTTGACAAAGACGAAACGGCAACACTTTATTAGCAAAACAGTCTTTTATTAGAAATATCTTGTATAAAAATGAACATGCTCTACACTTTTTCTATAGATAACTCATAAATATCCAGGCACTGTAATTCTTTTTATCTTTTTTTTTTTTACATAATTCAGTACATAAAGCAGACATGATCAATCCGTTTTAATAACGCACATTAACTTGCCATTTAATTTCAGTCAGCACTTACATATTTTATTTTGTAACACACACAAAGTGTTTTTTAAAAAAAACAATAGAGGTTGTGGCAAAAAAGAGAGTAAATTATCATATTCACAAACACAAACAATTCCACAAACAATACCTTTATCAAATGATGAGAAAACATCTGCGGCAACATCATAGACGCTGAGAGAATCATTTATTAAACCAGAAATATTAGTTAGTTATAATCCTCTGCAGTAGTTTTCCCTCTGGACATTACACCTTTCTCTTAAAGTGTTCACATGACTTCTTATGGATTTTGACATGCAACATACAGATTTTTGCATTGTTGAGGCGAACATATAATGACACAAATTCCAGCATTTATGGCAAATTCTTTACTGGAGACAGAAATGAAGGTTATGCAGGCAGTTGCAGTTTGTAGCTTTAGTCCTTTCTTCCTTATATTTTAACAGAATACTCTTGAAGGGTTATTGATGCAACACAAAACACCATGAAAGATATATTTAAATAATGGCTGGGCTTGTTTAATGGGCATGAGGCACAGAATGAAGGCATTGGCCCTTTTTATCAAGCAGTTATACATCCAGCTGTTTCATCTTAAAAAAAAGCTGTCAGAATTATAAAGAAATAATGGATGTTAGATGATGAGAAGTGATTGTCACCTCAGAAGGGTAATGCTGCAGATGCTGTTTTTAAGATTAAGGGACAGGACGAAATGAAACAAACCCGAGAGACTACCAAAGTTATTCAGATGTTAGAAAAATTGACATAACACAAAGCAACATGGGAATCATTTTAGTTTCTCTTTCCACTAACAAGTCAAATATTCACTGACTCACTTTTTTGCTTTTAACCATATTCATATCCATGCTTTTTAACTTGCTAGATCATAACTCTATCGGTGGTTTACTCCAAACCATTGCTGTTTCCTACTGGCACGGTGGGATGCACGTGATATCGCATTTACACCCGGTATTTAGATCAGACTGCTTTTTTGTTGCACTTGACAACAAGATAAAACAGGTATAAACGCACTCAAGTTAACATTTAAACCTCCCACAGGAACTGCAATAAAATCTTATTGACTAATTACTTAACAGACACTATCCAGATTAAATTAATGAAGTGTAATGCAACCAAACAATTTGTCAGGTTCCAGTTATCTTATTTTAATATAAAAGAAAAACATTAGTTGATTTTAATTTGTGCCATGTGGTGCGTATGCTCCATGTTTAATGAGTAAGGTTATTGGAGCCCTGTAGGGGGGGCTAGCATCATGACTCCATGAAGTCAATTTGTTAGAATGAAAACAAAACAAACACACGCAAAAAACAATGAGCTAAATGAGTTTGGAAAGCTAGAGAATATTTAAATGTGATTTAATGTAGGCCATACTGACTTGGTCAGACATATAGCCTACTGCACACAGTATCTCATCAAGTTATCTTTTGGCTGTTTGATTAACCTATGCTCGCAACTTCTCTAAATTAGTCTTTAAGCTGATCAGCTACATGAAAACTTCACAGAATCAATAATCACAGGGGGTCCCACTTTAATACTGTCCTTTGCACTTTATCATATCCTCTATAACCATGACTCAAGATTAATATATCTCGTATTTATTATATAGGCTATTATTATATAGCTGTAAACCTGGAAACACAAATAATGAGATGGCCTTGAAGTATGTGTTATGGAGAGTGGTGTAAACCATAGAGATTTGTCTTCTTCTGCATGTTAAATTATTCTTTTTTTGTTATTCAGCAGAGAGTAACCCAGTGTTCAAAATGACATTGCCACTGTGAATGACAGCCATGACAAATGTTGCATTCCATAGACGTCGACAACACAGCACAGTACATGTGATGCTCCCACAAGCATGCTCTGGGACTGTACACGAGGTTTGCCAAGATGGTTTTGTCATCATCATCATTATGAAACGTTTATTTAAAAGAAAAAAAAACTAGGATGACCCACTGCTTTATCTTCAGGTATTTCAAATAAGTTTAGTTCATGTGGCAAAACTTAATGTACCATAGTAAGGCATGTACAGTTTGAAGAGTACTGCAGCTGCAATCATACAAGTAACCAAAAATAAGTGTTATGTTTTTATACCGTTTCATCTCGTAAACTGCACTTCACTAGAGCGAAAACAGAACACACACTCTTCCCTGTTTTTGTTGAAATGAGAAAAATGGATCAGCCTCAGAGAGAACTGACATGGTGTGCTATACATTTCAGATGGAAAACATACTGTAGGCTCCAGATGCTCTACTCAGCCTGCATCTGGAAACGCCACTGCTCAACACTCTTTTGTCTCAGAAAGGGTGGCAAGAGGAAAATTAACTGTCCAATCGCCCTGACATCTCCCAACTCCATCCTGTAAATCGTTTAGTTTCCCATAAGTTTGGCTTTCAAGCCTTTACCTGATGCTCTAAAAAAATATGACATCCTCTCTATGTGTAGAGTGATAAATTCCCATCTTTCCACCCAGTCCTCACTGCTGTAGAAACGTTGAAGTCCTCCAATGTTTCCCTATTATTCTCCACAATCAGGTGATTCCTCCTCAGATAGGCCCCCGCTCCACCTCCTGGCTGGTCTTTGTCTTAGATGGCATGGTTGCTGTAACTTATGTAAGTCTGCTTGGAGGCCAGCACTGTAGGGAAGGTGTGGCAGAAAGAAGGAGTCAGTACAAACAAATGCAACAAGTGACAGTCAAATAGCTGTGAAACTTATCTTTTCAAGCATATATTGTTCGGAAGCTCTGTTATGAATAGAGAAATAAGGTGGATCTATGTATTATAGCAGGGTGTCATACTGTAAATCTGTATCTATAGGAAAAGCATCTCATCAATCATTCTATCACATTTAGTAAGTAAGTATTTTCGGGACTCGTGTCATTTGTGAGACTGAAAACATAAGAAGAAACTGTTACAGTGATGGAAAAAGTTGGGCTGTGACAAATAGTTTTTTTCAGTTTTCATCATAAAACAATCCAAACAGTTTCAGCTTTAATGTAGATTGTACATAAATTAATTGGAACAAAAACTACCTTTATAACTGGTTGTTATAGCACGTCAACACTTAATGCTTTTTCACAGCTGATTGCATCCCTACGTTGTAAAATTCTGTGATTAGAGTCACCGAGCAGATCTCAGATCGCAGCACAACTATAAAATGCACCTGTAATCATTCATATGCAAGTCTACCACATGCACCGAGACCCGAGACTCCTCTGTGCACCAGGCAAGGCATGCAGCAGCAGTCAGTGTGTCGCCATTGTGACGCGATCAGCATTTCAGATGTAAAATGACATGAAGACAATATGTGGTCTGACTTGGCACTTGTTGTCATTCATGTTTTATAATCGTGCTCATTACTTTTTAATATTTTCATTTTACATGGAAAGCAGTGTATCAGCTGGGGATAAAACACAGAGGACAGATAACCGGAGGGCAGAGCACAGAGACCATAGCAAGCCCAAGCTGCTGGTCAGTCATGACTGTCATATCATAGAGTACCTGTGTGTGTCTGTGCATGTGTGTGTGTGTGCGTGCGCAGTCATGCCTGTCTGCACTCACATCTGTGTGCAAGTGTCAGCATGTACCAGTTTGTCATTTTTTAAAAATAAGATTGTCCTCAGCGAGCATGCTCAGCGGAGGTAATCGCACTACCAATCTGCCAATCTGCCCACAGCAGCCTTGGCTGATTGAATATGTCAGAGGGGATGAATCCAATCAGAGGAAAGCCTGAGTCAAAGCCAGAGGCAGGGCGAAAGTGCCGGGGAGGAGGGCTGCGTAATGGTAAGCGTTTCTGTATATTTGTCAGTGCCACGTTGGGTGTGTGAAGGGGGACGGTGTCGCCATTTCATCCAAAGCATCTCCTCCAAGAGGAGCATTGATAAATGGACCTTATTTGAATATTTATGTGCTGCGAGGCCAAGATAAAGAATAGATGGTCCAGAAAGAATTGGAGCTGGCAGACCCATCTGTCTTTTCCTGTTCACTCTTATTGTTGTTGTTGTCCCGTTACCACATATTCCTTTTTTTGTCAACAGGGAAACAAATTACAGGGGACACATGGCTATCGCTTGTCTCCTGCACTCAGGGAGAAAGGTGTCATCTTCCTACATTAACAGGCTTTAACATGCTGATTGGCCATTTTACAGCACTGCACACCATATTGTCTCTTCATGTTCATGTCTGTGGGTTAGGGATGTATTTGCAAGGGCGTGATTACTGTGTAGTGTTAGTCAGAGTGCTGTGTTTTAGCCAGGGGCAGCTGGGATGCTCTGTGCATAGTGTACGCAGGCATGGGTGTTGTGGTGAACATTAGCAGAAATTAACTGGGGGAGGGTGGGGGGTGGTCACAGATAATAAAAAGGGCAAAAATCATTATCTAATCAGGTTACCTGAGAGCCTAAAGTCCCTCACAAGGCTCCCCACCCTCAACATAGTCTGACACATAAGCACAAAAAACATTTGTTAGATTCACAGTTAAAACCAGTAGGTGAGAAACAGCACCTATGAGAGGGCTGTATAATAGGATAGGATGTAACGAGTGTGTCAAAGAAGGTATACTCTGCAAGTGTGGGTGCAGGCTTTCTAGTCCTAATACACATCATTCTACTTTTCTACTTTTCAGCTTGTGAAAGTTAAAAATCAGGATCTGAAGTTTCCTGATTGGACTCGAGCCTGCCCCCACACAGGCACTGCCTACTTGCATGTAGCAGCTTTGTGATTGAAATATCCTCTTTTCCAACACTGAGCTAACCAACTGTATTTAGTCCCTCTCAGAATCAAAATGGTGTGAGCACCCTGTCACACAGTCCAATTTATAAAGCCGGTGCAGTGAAACTAAGTGAGAATAGAACACTTTTTTTCTCTCTCCCTTTTATCCCAAGTGCTGGATTATCCTGAAACAGAAGATGATTTCTTGGCTTTTTAAAACACATTTGTTACACTTTCAATCTGGACCAAGAAAAAAATATGATTGAATTTTGTCTTATTGAAGACGAGAAATGTACTGTGTATATTACAATAAAAATAATAATAATAAAACAGAAGTGAATAATAGGAACCTTGGGAAACAGCAGTCCTGTTCGAGCGAGACGTTAATTGTAAATCAGTTCCCACTGTTTCCCATACAGTTAGATCTGTGGTGGCATCCAGGCCCATGAGGGCTGATAATTGTGAATGCCCAGTAACCGTGCACGCAGTACTCTCCCAGTATGTACCCAAATGACAGGTACACAGGAGTTATACTGATGTCTTGCTTGCTTGCTGAGAACCATATGCTTGTTGTGGGAATGTGCATCACTAAACCAGAAATGATTGCTACTACCTGCATGGTGAGGACAGAAAAAAAACGTAATGGATTTTTTGATAGCCCACCAGCCCGATTTTGTCAATGCTGCCAGTGACCCCTGAGACTACAAAAAATGGGTCAATGTGTTTATGAGAGAGAGAGAGAGAGAGAGAGAGTGAGAGAGAGAGAGAGAGCTACATAAAACTCTACAGGAAGCAATGGCCGAACACACACTGCGAGATGTGATGATGATTAAAATGTGGTGAGACACATTATAGCATGCCACCACTGTCAAGATACATAATTGACAATGGCTAATGTTTTTTAAAAAAAGCCATTGTCTAAATGGCTAACACTGTACCCTACTTCTTTTGTTACACTTGCTAGTTTTACAAACTAATGAAGTGCAAAATTATGTCACCAACAATTTTGTTGTCACTCAAAATGACATATTGTCAAATCTTGGCGTACTCTAACCGTTGGAACTTTACAAAGGAACAATTTATTACATCAGCATAACATAGACATTTTTTTCTAGGCATCATACAAACCTTGTGTTTCAAGACTTTCACAGAGTTCGGACTTAGCCTCTCCATTGGGCCTCAGGCCACCTTTGGGGTTGAACTTGTTGGACATGGTGGCTGCAGTGACCACAGCCTTCAGGCTGCGTTTGCGCTTGGGTACGTTCTGCTCTGGATGGAAGAGAACCACGTAGACCTTAGGCATGTAGAGCATTCCCAGAGACACAGATGCACTGAGGCTTACAGAGATGGTCAGAGTTGTGGTCTGGATGTACATCTGGATTGTGGAGGAGACATTGGATACAAAAACAGTATCTTGTTAAGAATGACATTAAGATGAGCAGTAAGCAGTAATTAAAGACAGCCATGTGTTTTGAATTTAGATGATCAAGGAAAATCATACAAATAATTATCTTTCTGCGTTTGTCAAATAAAGTTAAAGAAGAATGTTTTCCAGGGCTTGTGATGAAGGATGATAGCACCTACATTTGTGCAGCACTCAATATCTCATAATCCTCACATTACAAGATATGCTTAAGGGATGCAGGGCATTTTACTTGTTATGTATTTTTTCTATTCATATTTTTTAGTTTTAGGAGCATCAATTTGAGAGCCACTTTCATAACTGTATTCTTCATTATCCAGCCATCCATTTTTTTTTACCGCTTATCATTCTCAGGGTCGCAGGGAGAGCTGGAGCCAAGCCCAATGACTTCGGGCGAGAGGCCAACATATAGAAGATATATATAGACAAACAACCATTCACATTCACACCTATGGACAATTTAGAGTGGCCAATCAACCTGACCCCCCTAAGTGCATGTTTTTGGGCAGTGGGAGGAAGCCGGAGTACCCGGAGAGAACCCACGCAGACATGGGGAGAACATGCAAACCCCACACAGAAAGTCTTCTTCATTATGATACGCAAATACAAAGTTACCCCCGCATAATTGGTGTCTATGTTTTCTGCATATAAATGTTTTTACCCTGAGGTTTTAGACGACAACATAAGGACTGAATCTCTGAAGCCAGTGACAGCTGCAACTCACAGCTGGGTAGCAGATATATAGCTACAGGCAACAACGATGGAGCAGAGCGAAACATCCTACAGGACATTAAAAGTGCCTGTCAGTGATTCTTCATTTATGGTAATCACCACAGTGCTGTCCATCTCTGATTTGTTGATGTAGACAGTGTGGTGAGTCAGCACCGGGGCTGTAAAATATAATAGGTAGATCATATTTGATAGTGACACTATACACATTTATACTGACAAGCCGCTTTCGACCAAATAGAGACAGTAATGTGACCATAATATTTTCATTTTAAGGTTAAAGTGTTATTAACAACAATAAAACCAATATGTTGAATTTGAAGATTGGTTTCTGAGAGGTCCCACTTCATCTTTTCACAATACTCATTGTCAAATACTAATCAGAAACAAGGAAGAAGAGAACAACAGATTATGCCTTGGTGACAAAAATTGCTGGGAGAATTCTGAAGTCGATGAACACAGGGGAAACAGTGTACAGTGCGTGCACACCTGGCAGACATCCTTCATGGAGATTTGCCTGAGGTCGAGTCTGACATTACATTCTCACTCATCACAAAAGACTGAGTTGTTTGGCATGGGAACAGCCTACAGCAGCCTGAGCCATGCCTGCATGTCAACAATAATGGATGATCTCTCCAAATCGGGTTATGACATATGTTGTTTATATGTGGGCTTATACAACATTTTTTTCTCCTCATTTCATGATGCTTTAGCATCATGGAAGTCAGTATTACTTTCACGAGATAGGAGGTAGAATTTGTTTCAATTACATGCAAGTGTTTTTATACAAGTGGGACATTGTTTTGAATGGCATTCACTCAGAAGACAGTTTTCAGTCAAAGCATGAGAGGAAAGAATTAAACAAATAGCATGATGTTATCATAAACATGTACAGTGTTTTTGATAACCACAAAACTATTTTTAAAAAAAGTCTGTCAGGAATTTAACACCCTAACTTTGTGTTAGTTGAGATAAAAAGGGATGACAATGTAAAATGAAAGTGATAAGCCACTGAATTCTATCATACTGCAAGCGGCACACATGCGTGGCTCAGTGATAGAGGGAGCGCTGTAATCTCTTGAGAAGATTACATGTGGCCCAGGGGTGAGTACAGAACAATATTGCTCCCCCTCTGGAGTACAGAGTGGAGTCACTCGGTGAGTGGAGCCAAGACCCTGTGTCCACTGCCACCGGGCCAGGTGACATAAATTTTCCCTGACACGCCAATATGATTGCCAATCTGCTTCATCGGCACAGAATGGGAATGTGGCTGGGGCCAGCGACCACAGTGAGCGCAGCCATTATGAGGTTTGTATGAAGCAGTATTCCTCCTCTTTGTTGTTAGGCATCAGATCTCTTGTCCAAACTGCTGCCAGAGCCGTCCCTATCTGTACAAAAAGCCTCTGAACGGAATTTGAGTGGCCATATTCTTCAGTGAATCACACAGGAGCTGTTGAAACTCTAAATGGAGAGCTGACTTCTAACAAGCCCAAAGCGAATTATAATGACCTTCAGCTATAACACGTCTAAAAAAAACTGAGAACAAATTTTGAAAGCTGGTGAATGAAGTTAGATTTTACACAATAAAGTATAAGAAGAGGTATAGTTTAGTTTACTATGTACTCCCATGACATTTCAAATCCAATATTTACCTTTTCTGCTGATTGTGAGGTCCCAAAGAAGATGGGAATGAAGGCAAGCCATACGATGCAGGTGGTGTACATGGTGAAGCCAATGGGCTTGGCCTCGTTAAACGTCTCGGGAACCCCTCTGGTCTTGATGGCGTAAACTGTGCAGGTGACCATTAGCAGCATGCTATAACCCAGCAGACAGATTAGGGACAGGTCTGATATATCACATTTCAAAACACCTCGGGCCATTTTGGGATTGGCCGTACGCTGGTCCTCATAGTCGATGATGGCTTGTGATGGGTCAACACCAAACCAAATGCACACTCCAAGGAGCTGCACTGATATCAGGCTAAACGTGATGACTAACTGGGATGCGGGAGAGATGAATCGAGGGGCACTGACAGACATTTTTCCCTGCTCAAAAATCCTGTAGATTCTATTTGTCTTGGTAAGCAGTGCTGCATAGCTAATGCTCATACCCAGGCCCAGGAAAATTCTCCGCAGGGAGCATATAACCACATCAGGTGTGGAGATCATGAGAAACGTTGTAGCGTAGCACAGAAAGATACCTGTCAGCAGCACATAACTCAGTTCTCGACCCGATGCCTTTACAATAGGTGTGTCGTTGTAGCGTATAAAGGTGACAACCACAAACAGAGTGGCCATGATGCCCAGGACAGCGATGAGAACGGGGATGACTGCCCATGGGGAGCTCCACTCCAGCTTGACAATGGGAATGGGAACACAGCCGGTGTGGTTCTCATTAGGCCGCAAATCAAAGCGGCACATCTTGCAGGTGTAAGTGTCTGCCTGATACTGATAGCCATCACAGTTCTCGCAGTGCCAGCAACACGGAATTCCCTTAACTGTCTTCTTGCGCTGGCCAGGGCGGCAAGGTTGGCTGCAAATAGAGGAGGGAATTTCCTGTGTTCCACCAGGCCACTGCATTTCATTGATCTGCAATGAAAAGTATAGGGATGGGCTTGCATAAGTTTCCTTTTTTCATCATATTAACACTGTTTAAAATGCAAATAAAAAAAGATTTTGGGCATTGATCAGACTAACTTTAAATGACAGTTCAATGAAAAATATCATGTACCTGCACCTTTTCCCCCCAAAACAGTTTAGTGAAGACCTTATTAAATGAAGCATATAAGTTATGTACTGTATGTTTCAATAACACACTTACAGTATATGCATTACCAAAATAAAAATGCCTATGCAAACACTTTTGACAAATAATACATAAGCATTGTTAATGAAAAAGTTTGCCATTTAAAACAGATCAGTGTTGATATAAACACATGCATTTGCTAATTATCTGTTCCATGCAAATGTATTTGTTGGAGAGGAAACAGATAAGGCTGCATTTATAAATGATGGCAAATGCCCCCGTCTTTCTACTCTATTGAAGACCTATTAATGCATGTTGGTTAAATAAAGGAACTATACCATAAACTAATTCTGTCAGGTGTTGCCCTATGAAACCCAGCACAAGCCAGATGCATTCCCATTAACCTTTGATAACAGCGATAAGTTACGAGTAGGTGAATACCACCCACGAAATATGGTAATATCAGAGTTACTGTAAATGCCACACATAATGGTTGCATTTTTAGAGCCTGCTTTGCCCCTGTTGAAGGAAAATAAATGATCAGCACCAAAAGCAGTCACTCAAATTATCAGAAGTTATCATATTTTAACTAATCCTTAGAAAAAACTCATACGTTTAAATGGAGCTGATCCGTCCAGTGGCCGATGATCTTGTACTCTGTGGTGTTATTTTTGATCTGGTATTGGTAGATCTCATAGCGACCAGGCGCATCTCCATTCACATTGAAGACCACCGGTGTGCCAGCAATTCCTGTGGATAAGCAAGAAAAGAGGACACAAAATGTTGTCGGTGGTGTTATCTTAGATTCATATCTGGTGCTGTAAAACGTAGTCAATCTCCAGCTTTTACACTCATGATACCCTGGGATGAAATGAAGCTGTGAGGCGAGTCCAAGCCAGCGCTGTTACTGTGTTAACGATGGGAGTGAAATAGATGTTGACAGCCATGTTGTCCTGGTCCTTTGAGGAGCGCCAGGGCTGCTGTCTGTTCATGTTCCCACATCATTTCACACTCCTTCATTGTGCTTATTGCCCCATTGCTTGTTATCCACAAGGCCCCTGCTCAGAGAGCCCACAAATGACAGCACTGATTTTGAATATAACATTGAGGTCTCTCTCATCCCTCTGTTTTCTGTTTCCTCCACAGCCTCACAACTTGTTGTTTCAAAAAAAAAAATCAGAATGTGAGGGTACAAGATTTTGCAAATTTAGTTATTGGAGCCAGTGCCACAGAGTATCCCTGAGAATGGGGCCATTAATACCTCTCCTATCGCTATTTGCTTTTATCAAATTGCCTTCTCTCCTTCAGCGAACTCCCATTGTACTCAGCAATTGTGAAGCATATTCAACTGTGTGGTGGGGTTAACAGTTAATATTTGGATGTAGTGTAAAACAGATTCTGGATAAGGCTCTGAATAATTTAGATCATGCCTCAACACTTGACTGTGTTTAATTGAGGGCTTGCATTTTAGGAAAGAGTTGCACATGTCCTAGAAATGACTATTTACTCCTCTTATAAAAATAAAATTAATTTAATTGTGAGTCATGTCAGTAGTTGACTTGGTTGTTTTTTTAAGCTCAACAGTTTGGAAGCCTGTAGTAGATGATTACTTCAGGACCATCGCGCTGCATTATCTAAAGCCAATCTAAGACAACAACAGGCAGTTTTGTAGTTATTATTATTTTCTTGCCCTCCTCAGCAATACAGGCAATCTAGTTGAGTGCCTTTCCCACGTAATCTGAATATTTTGATTAAGTAGTTTCACCTTTTAACATTCAAGAAGTAATTTCTGTTCTCATGCAAATTCAGCATATATTTACAAACTGCTTTTTAAATAACCCCTTCATATTTTTTAAGTAAACACTGCAAAAGATAATTCAGTGGAATTAAAACAGGCTGGGAAAAAGACTCCGTGTTAACGCTAATTCAACTAATGGACACTGTTTTATTTCTCAAAATGTCCCAAACGGTAACTAAAATCTCAAACCTGTCCTTGTATTTTCTTGGTTATAAAACTTGTTCCCATGCTTAGCTTCTATCACAATAACGATAACAATGTACTGTATAACAGTAATTTTCAGTTGCAGTTAAAAAGAATAATCCTTTGATGTGCTGAAAAGCCACAAGCCATGAGAACTTTTAACATGTTCAGTATATTAAATACAAAGATAAGATACAGACTAAGTGTGGAGGTTGTTCAAGTTATTTTAAAAAGGGAATTGACTAGGATGCTATTGTTAGAATTATTAGAATGTATTCATAAATACAAAGCATGAATTTATATTTATATTTATTTACTTTGTTATTATTCTACTCTAATTGGAGGAGCCTTACGTGGTTGTTCTGTTAGTCATTTAATTTGGCAGATATAGAGGTAGGAAATGCGATGTTGGGGAATGACTGATTGACTGAGGATACTGTTACCATATATTTCTGGGTATTCCCATGGAAACACTGTTTTCATCACAGAAACTTTGGTGTCACTCCCACTTCATCCTTTGTCTGCAATCTCTTTAATTTGAAATCCTTTAATAGTTTGCTTTGGTCTGAACAGACTCTGACTTTTATTGTTATATGCAAAAACTGGCTCTTATTTATGCCTACAACAATAAATGTAGACAGAAACCTAAATTTTCTCCCACATTTCCCAATTACTGTCAGGAATGTTTGATTAGCCCACTTTATCGCATGTTGTGCTTCCTCACATTCACATCACAGCCAAATTAAATTAAACTGCCATGAAAACAGGCAGCTTTTAACAACTCGGCTGAATTGTAGATGTTACAGCCAATCTTTAATCACCACCGCCTTAACGCTGCTTCCCATCAGTTTTATGTCTTAGAAGGTTGCTTCATAAAAAAGAATGTCCTCAGGACAAAATTAGAATTAAGCACCTCTGGGCAGGTAGTATTTTACTAAATGAAACCACCTGGAGTTTTCTTCAGCCACACTGGGACAGTGGTCTTAACACTATGCATCGACATGTAGCTGTAGCGCTTCTGTCTCCTCTTTCCTTTAGTCAGCATGGATTGCCATGGACAATTCCCAGAATACACTGGGGTCATGTAGAGTTTCCTGCTGTTTTCCCTGCAAACCTTTTAAATTCTCAATCCCTTTGATTCAAACGACCCTTAAAAGCAAGACTCTGCCGGTAATGTCGAGCATTGATTTTCGGGCCATCCCTGTTGTAAACCCAGTGGCTTCAGTGCTGAGATGCCTTCCAGTACAATATGTCTTCACCGTGAATAAAGGAATGCATAAAGATTAATTTCATAACACCAGTCTGTTATGCAGCATTTAGATCAAATCTTTATTATTTTTATTTTATTTTACACAAATGAGAACTGACCTCCTCACATAGTAATACCTCCTCATGTAGTAAACAACAGGTAAACAGTGTTGTTACTTTGAAGAGCGGGCCAGAAGTAAAACACTGCAATTTTCTTTCAATATCCATTAGGTATAAAAAGTAAATGCAGAAAACACAAGTGTCAAGTTGATCTTTATTGTCCCAACAATAAAGGTAATTTTATGATTGGTTACAGATAAAAGCATGCATCCTTTATGTTTTTATAAATATAAATGCTGAATCATTATTCAGTATTTTCTTATATTGAATACCTATTTCCTTTGCATAGCTGCCACCCTCTCCTCTCACCATGCAAAAGCTGTCTGACGTCTTCATTTTTTATTCATCTGATATTGTCGATAATAATTATTATTAATAATTCACAAGTAATAAACAAACCATTGGGACATTTTTGAGTTTCTCAGGAGGACCAATTAAAATATATCCATACAGGGTTAGTACCAGGGCGCTGTTTAAATGCCTTATATAAGTTGTTTTTTTAAATGAGCACGTAGCTGATCTGATTTTGCAAGAGGAACAGTGATTTTTTTTTCTGTGTCAATATATACACACCTGCTGAATGAACAATAATAACAACTCATGCTTTATGCATTGCACATACTGTATATACATGCAGATGTGGGCCAAGCCAGGTAGAGTTAGGAATTCTCACCTGTAAAGTTGACATTGCGGATGTACTTGAGCAGCAGCGTGCCATTTATGGTCTCCATCTTGGAGCAGAGGCCGACTTTTCCAGGACAGAGGTCTTTGTGCATGTTGTGTAGCGCGTGAGCCATTGCATACACTGCATCAATCACAAACTGCACCTTCCCCTCCTGTTCATAGGAGGAATCTTTCCCAATCCGCTCATGGTCTAAAACACAAAATTCATGAAGACTTGGTTTAACTTACATCACAGACAACATTAGAACTGTTTACTGGTTGTAATGTAGTAGTGGGTCTGTGTATATCTGTGTCCTGCTTTGAAAGAATTAATTAAACCATCAGAAAATTTAATTTTAAACATATTTTGTAGTTTTTACAATTTTATATTATAGACAGTATAATAACATTCGCTACAATAACATTCACTACAAAAGAAGATCTGCTCTACAAGCAGTGCAAAAGGCAAGGACTCAGGTATGATTGCGGTGTAAAATCAGGCAAATTATAGCCTTTCAAGAACAATTATGACTCAATTGTGAAGTCTTTTTTTCATCAAAACTAATTTATTTAAAAACTGAATACTGCACGTTAAGCATTAATTTTGTGCTGTTTCTCGTATGCATCAATCACAGAATCTCCTGCCCCAGAGTTCAAATTGGCCTAATGTGCAGTGACTCTCATTAGTGCGTATTGATCACAGATTAGACAAGATTGTTCGATGTGATAAATGGTTCATACATCCTAAGCTGTCATTTTCATTTCTGCCAAAATACTCTGCACCACTGGTTCCGATAGGTTGAACTAAGTCGAGGGAACATCTCTTTTTATTCGATCTCTCAGTGTTTATCCCCACAAAGTCATGTGCCACTTCACGTCTGTTAATCACGAGCGGAGTGTGTCACACAGTGGCAGAGGAGGAGTGGAAGACATAACAAGATAAGCCCAATCATTCTTCAGCATTAGTGTAATTAGTTATGACAGGTGTATATTAATCATGGCCGGGGTTGCTCTATTGCCTTGGAAATGTGTTAATCACAAGGCAAGGTTCCAATTAGTGGCTAAATCTATCTATTAATGAATGCCCTGCTTGATAAGTTGACCTGCAATCACACAAAAATACACTGTTGCTGCTTTGACAAATATACACCAACAGAAAGCAGACAGGAGTGGACTTTAATGGTTGAAAGTAGCTTGAGTAAAACATCATGGGAAAATATTAGTCGTTCTGTAAGCAGCATGTTTGCTTGGTTGTGTTTCTTTCAATTCGAAAAACTCAAAACAATGAAAGTGTAAAAGCAGAAACAGAGACGTATCTGAACATGCTCGCACAGGTCTCTGACTTTGTTCTATTACACATTTCAGTGCTGGTGCAGCTGTGATTATGCCCACACACACACACATTGCTTTAACCGTCCTTTATTTATAACCCATCTGAACACTGCCATTCTGTCTCTCTCGTGTGCTGCTCATTTCTTTTGGCTTAATGAAATACAGACTCTTGCAATCTGAAATTAGTTATCTGTATTGTCTTTGCCTTGGAAGGATTTTAAGAGACACTTGAGGTTTTTAAAACCATGTGAATTACAGAGCAATGAAGATACTATCCTGGTTAAGTCTGAGTTAAAACAGAGATACAGAGCTAACAGGAAGCGGAAAGTTGTAGTGATAGTATTAGATGTACCATAGCCCCCTTAATCAACACAATTGACATTTTAAATTTCAATTCTACATCACAAACCTTTTTGTTTTTTCATTTACATGAACGTGATGTGCATCTCCGTTTTCATATACCTACCCACTAAATCTTTCCTCTGCACTCCATATCCGTAACTAACATGGTGCGATGTTAAAGACAAATTGGAGCATGTGGCAGGAGTTTTCGGGCAACCTTGAGATTGTTTAATTTTGCTTCCCTTTTCACTCAAGGTAAAAAGGTGTTTTGCGCATTGTGTGATTTGTAAACTGAGAGGCTATTTGTCCACCTGATATACTTGTAGTATGTGAAAGAGCAGACTGAATGCTGCGATCAAAAAGTATTTTTACCTGATGTGTAGAAAGAACAACACAGCTGACCCATCTTTTAGAACATTGCCTGACATTGTGTTAACAAAACGTGTGGTAGATTTTCTTGTTTTGTTATATGCAAATGGAAAAGTTAATATCAGAAGCCGCTTATGGTGGCATTCAGTCTGTGGATGTTGTTAAATTGAAAGCAAGGTTATAACAATCAACATCTAAAGTACTGTTTTATATGTAAATGTCTTATTCTAGTGACAGTTTCCAGCCTGTGTGTTTAGGGCAAACACACAGTGGCAAACGGTTTCTAATATAAGACCTTAAATGCTCTCCTGTTGTGAGAGCATTGACAAACTTTGGCTGACAACCATCCCCTCTCCCATTTTCTTATTTTAATTAGGAACTGGACAGAAATAGACTGCAGTGTCTGACTGCTTGTCATCATTACTTCCAAAGACACAGTGGGTTAGATGAAATGAATACACTGTTGCAGCTATGGATAGCAATTGGATTTGGTTTGCTGTAACTGCCTTTAATGGAATGCTCCATAGGGATTAATCCAAGCCACTGGAGGTCAACATTAATGTCTGCAAAGTGGAGCTTTTTCTTCTATTCATTTACTTTGTATCTCATGGGAATCAAAGAGCTGCTGATTGCTGCTTGGTTGCATGTGTTGTCCTCGATGTTTTCAGTTAGCAGTGGGCGTCGGACAATTGAGCGGGCATGTACCATTGTCTGGTAGCCTGGATGACTCACGTCTGCAGGGATGCAGTGCAGCAGAGTGACTCAAGCTGGTTTGCCTCGCTCACACTGAGCCTCACTGTGGGTTTAAGTGATGTCAGCAAGCAGCATCACACCTGCAGGGGATCGGATCTTTCTCAAAAGCCCACAAAGACAGAGGAAATACTTTAAAGATGACAGTTTGTCAGCTCAGTCCACAAATAATTCAAACTGACATTTCATTTCTTCTCATCATGACCAATGCAACCGGAATTATAGCTTTAATTTGGGTTGCATTGGTTCGGGCTGGATGATACAAGGCAGTGTCTTTCTATTACTGCCAGTTCCAGCATCAAGATGTAAGTGTTGCATTATGCATAATATAAGCATTATTTCTGAGGTCTGTTCTTTGTTTGCTAATTTCTTCACCTTTTATTATCATAGTTAATTTCTGCTCAATCGTAGCTCGGCATCACTGGTGCTGTGCTAGATTTGTGTTCAACAAACATAATAACTATAGTGGTTTTCCAAACAAATAGCCGTTAAAGTGGGTTAAAGGTTTGTTTACAATTCAGCTTATAACACAAAGTATCTGTAACATAGTCCATGCAGTGTTTTGTTGTGTTTTTGACCTGCGCTGTCCACAACCTGCATTATTTTATTAGAAGGCTGACTTGAACCTTGACCCCTAGATTGTATAAGAATGGTACACTTAAGGTGATCTTTGATTCGAATACACTTAATTGAATGAATAAATAATAATCTTAAAACATATATATATATTTTAATCTTTTTTTCATCAGCTGTCTTACCTGTCACTCGTCTTACATTGTGACATAGTGTATGTATGAAGAATTAAAGTAGCTTAGGACCTGCAGACAAGTACAATTGATGGTGTCTTTTGCTGCACTCTGGGAACATCCATGCAGAATAATGTGTGGGTTGGGAATGCCAATGTCATTCTGAAATTGCAAAGTAAACCTTGGCCTGTAGTGCAGTAAACACAACAACAGTAGTAAAGGATGCAGCAAGAGGCTGTGAATTATACATTTGCACTCTGCGTTGTTTTCCTTGCACTCAGAGTCCTGAAGGATGATCTGTTACTACCCGGCTACTGTCACCTAAATCAGTTGCCGGTGTCTTGTGTTGTGCAATTAAAAGCTTTGATATTGCGCACAGAGTGAATACATGCCCATCTCATCATGTTAGTTCTTAAAGAACATGATTATCAGTCTCTATTCTAATCACATGTTTTTCAATGCTACCATTTTTTTTCTACCTATAAAGTGTTTTAACTTTTTCCTTAAGTTTGTCTTTAAGTTGTTACTTGATATAATATGCACCTTCTATTGAATAAAGTGTTATTATTATAACTAACAAACACAGAAAGCGAGGACAGGAAATGATTGTGTTTACAGAAGGGACATTGGGGAGAATAGTCATTGGACTTGCAACAAGCTCTGAGTGAAATGTTTGTACCATATGCCTGTAAAGATTTACTGTGCCCTGGAGGCTACTCAGTGGGAGAAATGGCGATGCAGCAATTAAGCTCAAGAGCAGCCACCATGGCAACCGATAGATACAGAAATCATTTAAGATGTGAGCATTGTTGGAGGCGTTTTCCTCTTTTGCCAGGGGACAAATTGTTGTCAAGAGAGTTGACAATTAAGTCTCTGTTTAATTGGTCGGCTTTGCCTGTTTGTATTTTGTACCTGTTTGTACGCCTCGAGTGGTGTTTGGTGACATTTTGTCCAATATCAGCGAGATTAAGAAGGCAAAAAACAATATCAGACCTAATGCGGTGGCTTATTGGTGAATATCTTTGTTCTGTTAAATGTAGTTCATTCTGAATCGTGGATTTTGGGATTGAGACTCAATTTTTTTATTTTTTATTTTTTTAACATGTCCTGTTTGGCAGCTTAGGCACGCAGTATGACAGTTTCTGGTTGACTTGTTGTGCCTCAACAGATTTGTTCTGCAAGGGAAAGGTGTGGTTCACTCTTCCTGTTGCATTTTATTGGCTTTTATTGGCATTGGCTACCGAACTGAAGGACAGAGAGAGGGTGAGAGATAGACAGAGAGAGAGACACAGAGAGAGACAGAGTGGGGGCTGGGGTTGGAGTGGGGGAAGAGACGACAATAACAACAAACAGAAACATCACAGGAGTAACAACAGTAATTACAAACGTGGTTATGCTGAGAGTCCTATAGCGAGATTTGGTACCTGGAGGGGGGAAACAGAGCAGTAGCAACAGCAACAGTGACAGTGACATTGTTTACAACAATAGCATGAGTTTACAGTCATTCCAGTGTTACATAGATGGTGATTACAGAGTGGATACATACTGAGGTATACAGTACACAGATGTAGCAGATATATATGGTCATGACAGGATATATAGGTAAGTAATGTTTAGGGTACAGTGTCTGTGTATGAGTGTGTTTGTGTGGGTATGTGCGTGGAGTTTGTCATTTGGATGTAGTCTGTGGTGGCTAATTGATGATATGCGAAGGGAGACGGCCCCACCCCACGGCCCGAGCAGCCGGCAGGGGAGAGCCCACATCGCCACCGAGCTCCACAACCCCCAGAGCACTTTGGGCCCAGTGCCAGGGCCCCCGGGGACCGTCACGAGCCCACCACTGCGAGACCAGTGAGAACGCGGGCACACAGCCCTCGCCCCAGAAGGGGGCCACGGAGGACCATGGCCGGAGGCCCCCCAGCCAAGGCACCCGGCCACCCACACTAGCAATGACCAAGCCCGCGGGCCCAGTGCCCAGACAGCCAGAGACCCGCCCAGACCCCGCAGCAGGGAGACCACCACGCACCGGCTTCTTTCCTGAAGCCTCGGACGGGCGGCCACAACCCGGCGGGCCCTCTGGCCCGCCCCGCCCAAGCAGGACCCGGAGCCACCCCGACCCAGGCCGACCACCACCCCTCCCCTGAACCCGCCCGAAGACCCCCTGCAGCAGCGACGGCGCCCCCCCGCCCCCCAAGACCGCAAAACCCCCCACCCGCCCTGCCAGGATCGGAGAGGAGCCAGCCAGGGCGGTCACGACCGCTACCCCACCACCCCCCCATCCAGTGTCTGTGCGTGTGGTAGTGTGGATGTATTTTTTTGTGTGTGTGTGTGTGTGTGTGATGTGTATGTCTATGGTGTGCTTTCAAATTGGGGGGAATAGCCTGGGTGTGGGCACCCCACCGCTTGCGGACGGTGGTCTACCCGCTCCCCTGCCCCCCCCCAAGCCCTCAGTGTCTTAATGTGATTAAAATTGAGGGGCTGAGACCGTAGCGGGGTGAAGGGCCAGGCCACAAGCGTGTAGCCCCACCCCCCACCCCTAGTTTCGCCCCTCAAGGCCCTAGTGTCGTATGAGGTGGTGTATGATGAGATGAGGGGGTACTGAAGAGGGGCGCGGTACGTCCCCCCCAGAGGCAGGCGGGGGACAGCTTCCAGACTGACCCCCCAGCCCACTTTTTCCGGCCCCCCCAGACCCCGCCGAGCCAGACAGGGTCCGCACGGCCCAGGGAA